>JABSTQ010007733.1:0-59797 GCA_013358835.2 Ixodes persulcatus
AAGAATGACAGCTTTCAAATAAAAACTTACCGAAGGCAAAACATAATGTGAGTTGCCCTAGCTGCCTTAAGTACTCTTGCCAGGAGTTCCAGGACACGTACGGCCTGAACCGTCCTGCACAGAAACGCATAACCAACTGAGCCACATGTTACTTGTGCTAAATTGGGAAACAATACATTGCACGTCTTGTTTCAAAACAACGATAATGAAGGCGAGCAAGGTTTTAAAAGCCCATGGCATGCAAGTGAAACCGACGCATTCATCATTATTCTAAGAGAGCATTTTTTAATGAATGACTTAAAATAAGATTTCTTTTCCTCAAACCTTCCTAAAGACAGGTTGCAAGGCGTGGATTTCCAGCTGGTGCCCCATGAGTGCAAGCACATCTAGATGTGAGTGAAGGTAACTTAGACAGGCATCTAATTGCACATACCTGCTCACATGTGCAGTGCAGACATGGTGCTGACTAAGTGCCTTGGTTGCAACTATTTATAGCGAAGCAGTTTCTTAGCTTTGACCAATGTACATAAGTTGAGAAAGGTACAAATTCTTACATCTGCTCTAAAAGATAAACAAATGTGTTGAGACGAAGACAGGCATGCAGTGCTGTCCTTCAAAAATGGCAATCTGTAAAGCACTGAGGAAGCGTCTATTTAATATTCGGTGATCTTCTTGAAAAACAGGAGGATATGCACTTGCTAGTACATGACATGGCGGGCTTCAACCACTTTGCAGCGACGTGCTCGGAGAAGTTGATGACACGGAGAAGCGTCTCATATACCAAGGTGGCCTCAGAGGCCTGGGTTGAACATTTAATACGTCCTTTGCTTAGCTTCGAAACATTTCAGATGTAGCTGGTGGGCGCTTATTGTAAAATGAATGCATGCTTGGTACTCCATGGTACGTTTCAGATCCAAGAACTTAACAAGGTGACTTCGATACTATACATTTTTGTAAGCAAAATATACCTTCCAGGTACGCGTCGTCCAAACATTTATATGCTGGATAAATTATTGTGCCAAAATATGGAATATTTGTAAATAAAGGGAACTGTTCTTTCTGTCCTCTGAGCTTTTTTTTTTTTTTTAGTTGAAGTACTTATATTTACACTTAGCTTGCACCAATCGAGAACTGCGTGTGTAGCAGCACCGGTATGTAGCTCAATGCACATTACTCGCATATTGTTATAAAACATTGTTTGGTCTTACTCATTTTGAAGCAGAAGTGAAAATGACTGGATACAGAAACCAGAACAAGCATGTCAAATGATTTTAACAGAAGAGGTACCTTGAATCAAAACTTTCCCTTCGGATAAATTTAAGTCATGAATCCAGGAAAGCATTTCTGTGACAAAAATATCCTTCACTATTCGCAAATCTTTAAACACTTGCCTGTTCTTCGCACACAAGTTATTATTTTATGTTATTTACATTTACATTATTTAGTACCTATGATGATCATTGCAAGGCATTTCCTTAGCAGATGCACTAAGTACCGCTGGAGCTGATGAATTTAGTTTTGCCACAAGTACTAAAACTAAACTTTGAAACCAGATACCTACAAAACTGTATACACTCCCCCCCCCCCCCCCCCCCAAAAAAAAAAAAAAAGACTGCAGGACAAAACGTGGTGATGCACTGACCATTTCACTCTGCCACAACGCCTTCTATTTAAGAAAGCCGAGTGGCAATTGGCAACTATGTTTATCCAACTCCTGTTGTTGCCGGACTAAACACTTTTGATGTTGGTTATTAGAGAAAAAAAGAGTTCGCCTATTTCGATCCCCTCCGCCCGGGGACAAAGCACGAGTGGCAGGGATCGGTGACACAGCGTCACGCGACACACAATCCGTGGATCAAAATTGCAGTTCAGCCTTAAGTAGCAGTTGATTCTTTAAAAGAATCAGTTACAAGGACAATGTAAAAGAAAAAAAAAAAGTAAACCAGTCACTTACATTCCTTTGCCTTACTTCAAAGAGAGGTGGCAGTGCTCCCTGGACTGCTGCATTCGGCTGGTGTGCTGTCCATGAAATATAAAGTGTGTGCATTGGTGAGATGAAATCGACAACTTTCTTTCAGACAGAATTTGCAGAAACACACTAGGGATTCACAAGTACTTGTCGTAAAGCAAAATTATAGCCTGTTCAAGGCGAAGTCCATTCAACTTAAAATTTTGGGATTACGACCAACTCCACGTTGGAAAGGACTATATACTGTATGTGGGGACAATATTCTGCAGCTATGAAGTTAGAGGGGCACTAAAGGAGGTTTCTGAGATTGCTTTTGGTGATAGCTCATTTTAGAGCTCTAGGCATCCGAAAAATTTCAGAAGTATAATCATACACAACACAACCTGGCCAAACTACACACGGTGCTCGACAGCTAATCGCAAGTGCTGGCTTCCCACGTTTGTTGGTGATGTGCATGCTGCTCCTCGGACACTTTTGGGTAAAGTGACACTAAAGACTGTTCTGAAGACTCTTGTTTTTGTTTTAATACAAGGGAGTAAATGCTAGTTATTGTTAGAAGTTTCAGATGACAAAGCCACTTAATAAGCCCATCACAATAGAAACACACGAAATCTGTTTGCTTTTTATGTACAGAGCGCAAACAAGCGATCGCCGTTTTTTCCAGTTTTTGTCTTGGAAACCAAGGGATGTCATCCAAGTTGTTATAGCTACGGAAAGAGCTCATTTAGTTCTATATTGTAAGCGATAAAATTTCGTGCTGGCTAATACTATTTAGAAGTAAAATGTGAAAATGTGCCGATGTCGTGTTTGTGCTAACAGTGTCGCAATGTGTACACTGCACAATACTGTTAGTGCAAACACAACATTAGCGCTTTTTAGTTTTACTTCAAAGTGGAACTAGTTGAGGGCAATATTTTAATGTGTATGCTTGTGTCCCAAATTAGCATTTCCCACGACACGAGAAGTTTGGATGACAGCCTACCTAACTGCTTTCTATGAGAAAACAAACACTGATATCAGTTCAATTCATTAGTCTTTGATGGCTCGGTTTACCAAGATTTCCAGGGCCGGTAGGGCTGCTGGTGGAGCATGGTGTTGGTCCAGAGGATGTGCTGCTGCAGGGGTGGGAGCAGGGCGATCCAGAAGGGGGACCCGCTGCGGGGGTGGGATGTTGTGTTGATTCAGAGGGAGGACAGTTGCGGGGGCAGGAGAAAGGTGCTGAGGCAGAGGGGGTGCCGCTGCGGGGGTGGGAGAAGCAAGGAATGGAGCTGCCACTGACACAAGAACAAGGAACGGGGCTGATGCTAGAGCACACGGAAAAGGTGGAGATCTATTGATTAATTTCTATCATTTAAACCAGGCTCCTGGCTGTGCAGAACCAACAATATCCTTAGAATGCCTGAAAACTTTCCAGTTGAAAGTCATCCCCTCCCCCCTTCCCGAAGTCTTCCATTTTGCTGGGGCCTCCTCTCCCCCATTCTTAGGGTCTTCGGATAAATCCGAAAAAATCTGAAAAACACCCGCCGGTAAAATTTTTGTCAATTCGGATTAATCCAATACACTCCGAATTGTTATGTGCCCTGCCACCCCCCCCCCCCCCCCAACAAAAAAAAAAAAAAAAAAGATTTTTTTTCTTTTTTTACAGTTTGAGCAACACAGGATTAATGGTTCTGGGAAAATGACACCATAATTATCTTTCAAGCCTCGAACCGTTGTCAAAAGAGGTCTTACGGCTTGTCTCATCAAGGTTGGTTCAGGGAACCAGGTCATCGTACCATCCGTGTCACGACCAAAGCCACTCTTTTGGTTTCCAGTTTGGGCCATGGGATTCGGGATTTAGAGAAAGGAGAGGGTATGTTTCTGGGGGTAACAGTGAAAGCTATGGACCATAGAGATTGTATAGAATACGGAAGAGGGGCAGTTGAAACGTCTCTATTACATCCTTAAGCACTCCACCTCGCATGGCTCCGGGATAGATTGATGGGATGACTACGAGCTTCCTTGCGGCTACCTCCGGCAGTTCATTAATTTTAAGGTATCGAATTTTATTGTAGCCACACATGTGTGCAACTTTTGTCGCGGGACACATTAGTATTGGCAATGACACCAATGCCATATTCAACTGGAGAAATCCTAATTGATACAAGTGTATTTTATTTTTTATCTGGCATATGTTTGCATCCGGTTATTATTTATTATTTTTAATAGGAAACACTGCAAAATTAATCTCCGAATTTCGGAGAATTGGGGATTCACGAAAAATAACCTTCGATAAACACCGAATTTTTGCTAAAAAATAAACTCCAAAAAACACTCCCCGAATCTCACGAAAAATAAACTCTGAAAACACGGAGCTCTACCCATCCCCCATACGGCAGTTCGTGATTGGCGCCACCGAATCAAGATCCTGGCTGCCTGCCTGCCTTGCACCCCTGTTTTTTTGTTTGTTTGTTCATCACTGTAGCATTCAACTGTAAGGACGGTGTCAATGCAGAGTAAAAAAATAGCAGCATACTTTTGTTGGCTAGTGCTGATGATTGGACCAGTTGGTAGCCAATTATTAAAAAAAAATTCTGAAGAATATGGAAACAGGATACAAACACAACAAGCGCTGTGTTCATCTCCTCCTCCTTGTCCGTGCGATACGCATTCTGTTTTTAATAATAAATTTTCTTACGATTTTTTGTTTGGTGTCATCTGTATAGAGGTTCATTGGAACGACCCACCTGCCATTGCATTCACTTTGCCGGCAGCTCCCCCCTTTCTTATGATGCCATCGTTGAGGAAGTGCAGGGTGGGCATCACTCTCGCTCTCGTGGTAGTTCCCCAGGTTCCCATAGGCTGCAAGCTGCCAGCCAAACTGAGTCAGGCCTGCCAGCCCTGCGGGAAATGTCAGTTCCACTTTTTTAGACGCGGACACCCACGTTTTGCGTATATTCGACAGGAGCTCTAACAGAGGGGAAACACAATAATTGACCCTTTTTGAATGCATCTTTTTCTTTTGCTGACAACACACATAAAAGTCACACGCTATTGTACATTCAGTGGTGCGGCTTAATTTATGATGAGCAATTTTTTATACAACTTCGAGCATTTCGAGAAAAATGTACAATATAATTGGTGGGACATAAATTGTTGCTATGAACTATCCTATACATTTACACATTGCCTGATATCATAAAAGCAATAGAGCTTTACAAATTTGTAACAAATTAAAAGTTGGCATTTATTTAATTTATTATTATTGCCTATTATCCTTTGACAGAAAGAATGACTGGGCGAGTCGGTACGTTGGTGGTATTTCAACTCCATCGAATATCCAGGTTCTTTTCGCATTTTTTTTATGTTTTCGCCTTTCCAGGTACTCGTTTTGTAGCGGCTTTCGCCGCCACTGAAAAACGTGACATCCAAACTCACTTTATTTGCATCACACAATGGTAAACTTCGAAAGCGTGTCGCTTCGGCATACGCGAAAAGACCGCGCGTCTCTACGGCACAGGCGTAAGCATTGGCAAGAAATCATGCTGCTCGCTCTTGTAACGTTTTTCTCGCTCCCGCTTAACGAAACGAATCGGTGGCGGGCGGCTGTTGGGACAACCCTTCAGAACTAGCATGACCTGTGACTGCTTAAACTGCCGTCAGACTGCACTTGAACGCTCCGCAAAAGCGTCGTCGGACGAACGTCGTCGGACGGCGCTAAGAACAGGCTCAGTTCCGCCACACGAGAATCTGTCTCGCTCTGCGGAGCGAGCCATAGGTTTTGAAGAAGGTATGCTCTTCAAATAACGAAATAACATGGGCCAGAAGCATTGTTAGAATCAAACATAGCTTAACAAGCACATGGTACACGACAAAGTTCGAAACAGCGGCGCACTTTGCAGAAACAAAAGAAAGTTACTCACCGGCGCTTGCAGCAGCGTCCGCAACTTACGGGCGATGGTAAGACGCAGCGTCTCTCAGCTCTCAGTCATCGCTGGGCATTCTTGAACATGATATTCGTAAGGAAGATATCTAAAATACCTGCTAAAACGGCTAAAACGAAATAAAGGAAGCGATTTTCGAAGCCTCTGGAGCCTTAACGACAGCCAAACGTCCAAACGGGAGCTGATTGCGATAGCGATGGTCTTCCGCAATCTTCAAAAGTTTCTTCTTCTTTTAACTAAACGAAGCAAAATAATATTATATTACTAATAATAATGTCACTATAATAAGTTTGTAAAAAAAAATAACGAAGATTTAGTCTATCTCGTGTTTTATTTAAACTTTAGGTTTTCTTTTGAAGTGTAAAAACCGAAACCGAAACTATTTCAACCAACGCTTCGTTCGTCGTATTTGCATCCGTGCGTGTGTGTGCGCGCATGCGCCCGGGTTCGTGTGCGCGTGTGGATGCGTCCGCGTGCTTCTGTGTGCGTGCGTCAGTGCTTGTGCGTGCGTGCGTGCGTTTGCGCGAGTGCATGTGTGTGTGCGCTCGTGTATGTGCGCATGTCTGCGCGCGAGCAAGCATCTGTGTTTGCGCGTTCTATTGAACTACGCCAGCAAGAAGACTTATTATTATTTTTATTGAAATATGCCAGCGCGAAGTCCAGTAGTCCTTCCTTAACTATGCAGTAAACACTAGTTTATTGATTGATTGAGCTCTATTATTGATGGTCGTGATTCCAGACAGATGCCAATCGGCCACACCACGGCCAATCGGCGAACATCTGTTGCTCTTCTAAATATCGCGCTTCGAACGTACTTCAAGAAGTTCGACGCCTTGATTGTTTACATTTCACCAGTTTGATTACCAATAGGATCCGTTCAATTACAGTATCTACAGTTCAAATTCTGCTACAACCAAATAATTTTTTTTTAATGTGGTATGACAACGATTTGCGCCCGTATAGCAGGCGACATAAAACTTATGCAATTTTCACTAGAAAAACTTAATTTTGCCAAACGAACGCTCCCTTCCTTTCTGGGGTGTTTCTCCGCAACTCACTACATAAGTGGAACAAAGTCGCATATTAATTTAAAAAAAAAGACTGCGAAGAGTTTTAGTGGAACAAGTTTTTAATAACTGGAAAAAATTTAGACGGTACAGGTGATCAGCCTGCTCTAAATGCACGTGGTCCATCTAAAAAAAAGAAATCAATTATAGAAAGAAAAAAACAAGCGTCCACTTAAAACCGTATGATATCTAAAAATTTGCCATGGGACTTGGTCAAAATTAGTGGAACGCCAGCCTTATGCGGAACTTAACTGGAACCGTAGTGGAACCAGATTACGAGTGTATAGATGCCGCACGCTTTGAAGGTGCGTTGAAGACGCTTCCGTGTTTATCGGGAGTGCGCTACTTCTATAATCCTAAATAATACTAATGGCGCGCCTAAATTATACTTGAAGTGTCTACGGTTGCTTAGAGCGTACTTGGAGTACGCTACTAGTTTTGTGATCTAAACATACTTGGCAAGTATACTTTGATCATAGAACGGCTCCCATGTGCCATATACTTTTTGTAATATTCTATCACACTTCCTGCCTTATAGTATACTAGAAGTATGTCGAGTATAATTTTATTACGCTCGTTTTCGCTAAAGGGGTAGTTTGCGCCACCTAACCTTAAAAACAATTATTAAAAAAATATTTTTCTTTTTTTTTCTTCTCTTCAGTCATCATTTTGAACAGTTTGAATGCCAGTAGGACCAGTTCCGCTATGACTTTCATTTGTCTAGCTCTCAGTTTAGCCTGTTTGGCAAGTTAGGTTGTCTGTTTTTCAAGTTCGGCTGCCTGTTTGTCAAGTTCGGTTGCCTGTTTGAAAAGTTTTGTTTAATGTTTAGCAAGTTCGGTTGCCTGTTTCGCAAGTTTGGGTTCCTGTTTACCAAGTTCGGTTGCCTGTTTGGCAAGTTTGGCTCCCTCTTTAGCAAGTTCGGTTGCCTGTTTGGCAAGTTTGACTTCCTGTTTCTCAAGTTCGGTTGCCTGTTTGGCAAGTTTGACTTCCTGTTTCTAAGTTCGGTTGCCTGTTTGGCAAGTTTGGCTTCCTGTTTGGCAAGTTTGGCTTCCTGTTTGGCAAGTTTGGCTTCCTGTTTGGCAAGTTCGGCTGCCTGTTTGGCAGGTTTATGTGCCAGTTTGGCTCGTTAATTTTCCAATTCGGCCAGTTTGTTTTCCTATATCGCCAGTTTAATCAGTTCGATTTCCATTTTGCCCAGTTCAAATTCGGGTATGCCGGGTTCAGAATCATACTGTTTTTTTCAATAGGGTTGTTTTCAACAACCAAACTTCAAACACCCTTACACCCCTGGCGGCATCATGGGGTGTACCCTCATATTTTAACCCCTTTCTTGCACCCTCCTAACACCCTTTCTACACCCTTTCATTATGTAAAGGTGTAAATAGGGTGTTTTAGTCGTATGGGACACCCTTCTAACACCCTTCATGTTGAAAATGAGGGTGCTAGAAGGGTGTTTTCAGTACCATTACACCTTTAAGGGTGTAAAAAGTTTACAGTGTACCCACGACCTGGGGCCGGCAAAGTAGAAAACGCGCGCTGAGCTCCAGGCATTGTTTAGAGTTGGGCTATTCTCATCACCGCAGTGGTTGGACACGAGCATTGGGTCCAACCACGTGATGGACACAATGCCTCGGCACAATGCGTGCCGAGGCATTGTTTGTTACCAGCCGAAATTGAGTTGCTCACGCAGTTCTCGTGTCCAATCCATGAGCCGCGCTCGAATGTCGTCAAGAGGGTGGCTTCGATTCCCCCATTACGCGTCAGCAAGCTTTGCGAAGGCGAGACTAAAAGGAATTGCCTCCTTGTATCGTCGCAATTTCATCGCGACAAAGAGGTTTCTGAATCAGTCACTGTCTTTGCGAGTATACTCGGGCCAGACTAGGGCCAGTGCGCCTCTGCAAAGTCATGAGCATTCCAACCCGATATCGTTTCATGAGCTTTAAAGGAGCGGTGCAACGATATTGAATAGGAATGTTTTTCACTTTACACGAACTTACTGGCGCACAAGTGGTACTCAAGGATACTTGCACGCAACGCCACTGGCCAAGAAACTCCTTTGTTGCGGTGTAATGTCAAGGACAGAAGCGATCATTCTCATTCAATCTTTCCTTTGCAAAATTTGATGACGTAACGTGGGGATCGCAGTACACCCCAATGACGATATTTGAATGCGGTTCTTAGATTGGACCCGGGCATTGCGTGGGCACTTGATTTGGGCTCGTGATAATTACTATACTTCGTCTCACCCTACGATGGACTAAAGGCAGAAGCTACGAACCGCCAGATCCAATCACGAGCCACTTAGACATTGTGTGGTATTTCGCTTCGAAGCACGTATCGGTGCCCACGTCTCGGATCACTGATGGGAATGGGCCGACAGTGGTTCGGATCGAGCAATGAGTGACTCAACAATTTCACATTGCAAAGAAAGCCACGGCTTACTGGCTCATTGCGGTGTCGAAGCTATAAAAATGACGCAGCGTTTTTGGATTCGGAGCATCATTTGTCCAAACCTAACCAATGCTAAGCGTGTCACAGTTTAGCGTGGAACGTGATTGGACCTGGCGGCCCGTGGCTTTGGCCTTTAGTCCATCGTAGGATGAGACGAAGTATAGCTCGAGAAGCATTCGGGTAGGGGGCCCGTGTCCAATCGCTGCAACGACGACAATAGCCGAGCAATAACAATGTCTAGAACTCAGCGCGTGTCCTGTGCTTTGCCAACCACAGCGCGTGTTTATGATCAACATTGGCGGCATATAATCGGTGCCAGATCACGTGGCCGCTTGTTCTGACTGCGAGTTGAGGAGGTGAACGCTGCTCGTTTTTCTTTAATTTTTTCTGGGACTTTTATTGCGTGGGGTGAAAAACGAACGCGTGTTTCGTAGCTCATTAACGTTAGGGATCCGTTCTAAGTGGTATTTGCGCAAAGTACAAAAAATGTTGCCTCGCCCCTTTAAACGGGGAATATAGCTGCATTCTACGTAGGCGCAATTTCAGACACTGTTATTTGCTTCACTGTCACGTGTTTTATGGCGTATATACTTTAGCGAGGTCATTCGCAAAGCGTCTTCGGGAATGAAACGAGCAACTGTAAGCTATTTTGCTGGGCGCGACAAAACGAAAACGACTGGAATATTTGTTTCATAATTTTTTGTCTTCACCCTCTCAGCCGTGTCGATGAACTAATATTATATCCTGTGCACACAAAGAAAAAACAACAACAAAAAAAAAATGAGAACGCATTTGTAAATGTGTAAGACAAACATTGCACACGAAATTCAGCGATTAAAAGTCGATCAGTACAGTAACACACACGATGCCACGTTATTCGGATCTATTTGTGAAACATCTGAAATCCCACAGCAGATCAAAACAGCAGTCGACGACAGTCACTTCACAATGATCAGAAGGAATCCAAGAGGAGCTCGATTTGGAGCACGTTTTGGGGCGAGCTTGCTTTTTGAACAGTCCCAAGGGAAGTGACGCGACTGTTCCGTCCCCCGCCCAACCCAATCAGCAATTTTTGGCCAAGAGCGAGAAGGACTCCCCGGCAGTGTTGTACACGTTCCTCAAAAACAAGCACGAAAGGTTCCTCAGTCATTCTCAATCTTGGAATGAACTCCTGTTACTACATCGCGTGGCTCAAAGAAACGCGTTTCCGTTATTTTTCTTAAAGATATGAAACGCGTCGTTACTTTAACGTTACTTTACCGTATTTTAACGAAATATTGTGCCGAATAATCTGTAGACAAAATAAAGCGAGGGGGTGAAAAATATCAACATATAACTACGTGTTGTTCGAGGCGGGGTCGTAGCCAGAAATGAGTCATAGCCATGGTTCTCCGCAGTTAGGCCAGGCCTCTCTCCCCTTCCGGAGCGCACGAACCCACACGCACACACACACACGTCCCGTTGACGTCACGGACGCGTTGAGACTCGTTTTGGGCAGGCTTCGACAGGTGGCCGGCAGTCCTGACACGTCGGGACTCGTTTCGGGACTCGTTTCCGCAGCGTTGAAACTCGGAAAAGGTTGCCGAAGGTTCCATTCTTAACAGCCCCTCCGGGGCCAGGGAAACCTCGAATGGCCGGTGGTACAATCGCTGGCCTGAAGAGGTGGGCTTGGAGTAGGCCTTGAGAAGACGCTGCAAGCACCAAACAAACTCCCAAACCTCTCACAACGGAGGCATCAGCGGAAGCGTCCCCCACAACACCACGCCACACCGCAGTCAAACGCTCGGAATTCGCCAAAGACCCGCCAGTCTGGATTACGGATTACCAAAATTTGGTACAATTTCGGGTATCGAGACCCCCTGTTGCCAAAAAAACTCATTTTTCCAACGAGGTCACTATGAACAAAATACCGAAGACAAAAACTCTTCGCAATTTGTGAGGTCCTTTTGGGGTTTCAACGAAGTGCCCCCACTTAGATCCTCATTCCCGTGGATGACGAAGACCTCTGAGATCATCCCTACTATTTTTCGTGATGTCAGAAAAATCTGCTCAACCCATCGGAATTGCCGTTAAATTTGCCTTTCCTTTTTCTTACGTTGAAGTCATAGTGATCGATTTTCACGTGATTTCTAGACGTGAAAATGCGGTCCTTATAGCGCCGATAAAACAATCCGTCTTTTTCATGCCCCGTCACATTGGTCCCAGCAATCTCCTGAGCTGTACCGCGAAACCCTGACACACTAGGGTCGCTGTTCTGCTCGACTGTCAAAGACACTCTGTCTACTCGTAACAGACGATCCAAACTACCTTTCCAGTAAAATCGGAGGTCGTTACATACGACGGATGAACAACGTCCATCGTCGCTGCACTGTCCCGAAGCACCCTGCACGGCTTTCCGTTTACCTGGAGCTCGTGAAGATAGGGACGAAGAAGCTTCAGGTCCTTGTCACTACCGTTCACGTACGAGAACACAACCCGCGGTTTCTTACATCTGGCCGCTGTGTGTCCCGGCTCCTGACAGTTGTAGCACAGGAACGGCTTCCTTGCCTCGAACTGCCCTGTTGGGCTTTTCCGCGCCTCGTCTCCGTTCGAGTGTTCTGCGCTCTTTTCTGGGACCTTTTGTCCTGCTTCGGGCTTCTCGGGCCCGTTTTCTCGCGAGCCGTTTCCCTGTCGGAAGGTCTTGCGCTGATCGCTTCGGCCGGATTCGCTTTCCTCTCCGCTCAGCTTTCTACGCGTTGCGTACTCTTCGGCTAGCTCAGCGGCCCTTTCGACAGAGTCGACTCCCACCCTGTCCTGCACCCAGAGCTTGACTGACTGCGGAATGCTACGAAAGAACTGTTCGAGGCACACACACTCGACTACCTTGTCTCGGCTTTCGTACACTTCCTCGCTCTTCAACCATTCTATCAGGTTGGTTTTAAGCCCGTACGCGAATTCCGAGTAGCCCTCGCTGCTCTTTTTGGATGCGTTTCTAAACCTTTGACGGAACGCCTCGGCAGAAAGGCGGTACCGCTTCAAAAGGCTGGACTTCACCTTGTCGTAGTCGTCCGCGTCTCCAGCACTAAGGCGCGCGACAACCTCTGCAGCCTCACAGGGCAACAGAGTCAAAAGCCGTTGCGGCCACGTTTCTGGGGCGAAGCTCAACTTCTCACATGTCCTCTCAAAGTTAACTAAGAATAGGCCCACGTCTTCCCCAACTTTAAACGGCTGCATGAGCTTCTTCATTTGATACGACTCGGTCTCACTTGCTCGTACCGGAGCCCCAACTCTACTGTTCTGCGAGTTTAATCGCTGTTGTTCAATTTCGAGCTCTAGCCTTTTCAGCGCTCGCTCCTGGGGTGCTATGTTGCGCTTTTTGGACTCCCAGGAGACTTGGAAGAGGGAAGTGACGTCAACGACTAGAGAAACGCAGATTGGATGTTGACAGAAGAAAACAAAATCAACATCCAATCTGCATTTGATGCGTTGTTGACGTCACTTCCCTCTCCCTAGTCTCCTGGGAGTCCAAAAAGCGCAACATAGCCCACCTGGTCTCGTTCCTC
This sequence comes from Ixodes persulcatus, assembly GCA_013358835.2. Classification (NCBI taxonomy): domain Eukaryota; kingdom Metazoa; phylum Arthropoda; class Arachnida; order Ixodida; family Ixodidae; genus Ixodes; species Ixodes persulcatus. Next base: position 12,953 of record JABSTQ010007733.1, read on the forward strand.
TTTCGCTGCAGTCTGTGCTCGTTCCTCTCTAGCTGCAGCTTGCTCTCGTTCCTCTTTCGCTGCAGCCTGTTCCTCTTTCGCTGCAGCCTGTTCTCGCTCTCGTTCCTCTTTCGCTGCAGCCTGTTCTCGCTCCTCTCTTGCTGCAGCTTCACTCTTAGCGTTCTGAAGCAGTTCCCACGCAATTTTAATTTCCTCTGCTTCCGCGCTCTCTGAAATCGCTTTACTGATCTCAGATTTCTTCATCTTTTGCTCCACCTCCACACCCAATTCTTCACATAAACAGAATAAATCTGTTCTCAGTAACCTCATTAGATCCATGATCGCTGCTCTTTAGCTTTGGCTTTGTTCTAAAACTTGTCGCGAGGTTGTACCAAAAACCTAGCGCACAAGTCAAACACTAAGGATTCCCAGCAGTTCAAAATTAATTACCCATAATCTGAAGCCTGGCGAATCCCAAAGCAAAGTCCAAACGCTCACCCACAGATGTAGCACGATGTCGCATGGTCCGATCCCAACCGCTGCCAACCAGTTGTTCGAGGCGGGGCTTAGTCCGCACGTCCAGAGGCTTCCTGGCCTTTGACGACGACCATTCCCCGAAGTGAAGAACCCAGGGGTCCAGTGGAGTTGGGAGATTTGGTAACGTAACGAACGGTTTAATTACATGGTAGCGATACAGTCGTCAAATCCGAGAGAACAACTCAGCAGCCTCACGCCCCGCCTTATATAGGGGTCCGTTTTCTCCCTCACTCTCCGCCAGGGCAGCAGGTGCGACCGCCAGGTGCGTAGCAGAAAAGCCCGCCGCGTCGTAGCCAGAAATGAGTCATAGCCATGGTTCTCCGCAGTTAGGCCAGGCCTCTCTCCCCTTCCGGAGCGCACGAACCCACACGCGCACACACACACGTCCCGTTGACGTCACGGACGCGTTGAGACTCGTTTTGGGCAGGCTTCGACAGGTGGCCGGCAGTCCTGACACGTCGGGACTCGTTTCGGGACTCGTTTCGGGACTCGTTCCCGAAAAGCAAAGAATTGTTCCAATTCTTTGCTTTTCCAATCTAAAGCAAAGAATTGTTCCAATTCTTTGCTTTAGACCATCTTGAAGTTAAAAGTTAAAATAATCGACAAAAAAAAGCCGAGATGACTATTAGATTTAGGTAATCTTGCAAAGGTATAGAAAGACAATAAAAAAAAAAAGGAACGCCGTTGCTTCTGCCGTCTTCTCGAAAACATAACGATGGTCCCGTTCCAGCTCCACCGATGCAAGACAAAACGGAGGCGTTCCTCCGTTCCTCCTGAAAAAAGGAATGCGTACCAGGAACGTCGGTCCTAGGTTGGAACGACGTTTCATATATCTACGGTCATCATCTCAGTAGTGAGCAGTTCTCATTCTTCACAATAAAGGGCCCGAGCCGTTCGACCTCCTCCTTGCAACGACCTTCCAAAGGACGATATTTGGCGTGCTGTTCAGTATGGGAGTTCATCCGTGGTCGCACTGCTAACACATCCACGTCTTACAAAAGACAGTCTGCACACAATGTCTTAGGCGTGTTCCCAGACTTGGGCTAGGTGGCGCAAGCTGCCGCTCGTTACAAAGGGTATAGCAATTAACATCCATCCATCCATCCATCCGTCCGTCCGTCCGTCCGTTCGTCCGTCCGTCCGTCCGTCCGTCCGTCCTTCCGTCCGTCCGCCCGTCCGTCCGTCCGTCCGTCCGTCCGTCCGCCCGCCCGCCCGCCCGCCCGTCCGCCCGCCCGTCCGCCCGCCCGTCCGTCCGTCCGTCCATCCGTCCAAAGCTGTCTGCAGACATTTTCAAAGCATAGAAGTGTTCGAAGCAGACATGCTTGGAACATGCCCGAGGCGTTTCCGCAGATGCTTCCGTCGTCATGTCTGCAGCGAACACCGTGCCTTTTGTCTGATGTATGAGCAGTGGGATTGACTCTCATACTTAAAGGGGCTATGCAACAATTTTTTTACTTTGCGCAAATACCGCTTAGAACGGATCCCTGACGTGAATGACCTATGAAACACGCCTTCGTTTTTCACCCGACGAATTAGAAGTCCCAGAAAAAAATTAAAAAACAACGAGCAGCGTTCACGCCCTCAACTCGCAGCCAGAACAAGCGGCCACGTGATCTGGAGCCGATTATATGCCGCCAATGTTGATCATAGCCACGCGCTGGGGTTGGCAAAGCACAGGACACGCGCTGAGTTCCAGACATTGTTATGGCTCGGCTATTGTCGTCGTTGCAGCGATTGGACACGGGCCACTACTCGAATGCTTCTCGAGCTATCAATGATCACGAGCCTAAATCGAGTGCCCACGCAATGCTCGGGTCCAATCTATGAACCGCATTCAAATATCGTCATACGGGTGTACTGCGATCCCCGCGTTACGTCATCGAATTTTGCAAGGGAGAGATTGAATGAAAATGATCGCTTTTGTCCTTGAAATTACACCGCAACAAAGGAGTTTCTTGGCCAGTGGCATTGCATGCGAGTATCCTTGAGTCCCACTAGTGCCAGTAAGCTCGTGTAAAGTGAAAAACATTTCAATTGAATATCGTTGCACAGCTCCTTTAAAGGGGTCATGAAACAATATCGGGTGGGAATGTTCAAGACCTTACGGAGGCGTACTGGTCCTATAGCCTGGCCCAAGTATACTCGCAGGGATCGCCACCGATTTCGAAGTTTCTTGGTCGCGATGAAATTGCGAGGATAAAAAGAACCATTTCTTTCAGTCTCGACTTCACGAAGCTTGATGACGTAGTTCTGGGATCGAAGCCATCCGCCTGACGATAGTCGAGCGCGGCTCGTGGATTGGACACGAGCACTGCGTAAGCAACTCGACTTCGGCTCGTAACAATCAATGCCTCGGCGGACACTCGGGGAGTGGCTCGTGTCCAACCACTGCGGTGATCTGAACAGCCGAACTTTAACGATTTCCGGAGCTCGGCGCGCGCTTTCTACTTTGCCGACCCCCGCGCGTGGATAAATGATTAACGTTGGCGGCATAGGATAGGCACCAGGCCACGTGGCCTCTTGTTCTGGCTCCGAGTTGAGGGGATGAACGATGCTTATATTTCTCGAATTTATTTACCAACTTTTATTGCTTAGAAAAACAAAACTAAGACAAATTTATTTAGTTATTAAGGTTAGGGAGTGATTCTGAGTAGTATTTAGCGAAAGTAAAAAAATAGTTGCATGGCCCCTTTAAAAACGCCTGAATACAATATGCAGTAAACACGTACCTACACCAATATTTAAAATGTGGGTCCCATTAACTCTGTATTCGGAAGGGCCTTGCTTGAATTCTAAATGCAATTATGACTCCCCCCCCCCCCCCCCCCTTTGCGCCCCTATACACCACAATCAGGGCAGATGTGCTCTTCAGTTTTTTCCGGAACCACTACAAGCGCACACCACCCTTGCAGAGGGGAAGCTGGTTTAGTATTAGTTAATGAAAGCTGCATTTCGCTCATCATATTTGTTTTGTTTATTGTTGTTTTCAAGTAGCATGGCTATTGCTTTGCTATGCTGCATCTCCTTATTGGCTCGCGCTGCATCAAAGGCTACACGCGCAAGGCCTGTGCTTTTGAGCGTGGTTCAGCTGCACTGACGGTAGTATAGGGAGTATTCACTGGCGGCCATATCTGTGTGCGCGGCTGCTGAGCGCGTGCTGACGGCGAGCTTCCGCAGTTCTTTTGCAACGTGCATTCCGCACCATCAACATTGCCGGTCCTAGCAGGCTATTAATGTGAGCTCGTTCCGAGCATGCGCTCTAAACAATGACCTCAAATATGGCGTCCAGTGAATACCCCCTATAGCAAAAGCCCCAGTCATAGACTCGTAAAGCACTGCACTGTCCTACACCTCGCTTCGTATCAATACATTCGCGTGACAATATTCTTCCCCTTCATTAAAAGAACAACAGATAAACAACATAATGAGCATAGTGGCAACAAAACGATGGCAAAGTAACAAAGTGAACGACAAAAGAAAGTGCACTCCTAGCTTCGATCTTGGTTACCCCGCTGGTTTGACGGGCTTGTACTCCAGAGACTGCACACTACAAGTATTATTAAAAAGTACAGATAACCTTCTTCTTTTTTTTTTTTTGTGCAGGGGCTCACGTGGCTATGAGCCCAATGACAACGCTGGTGACGGACGAAGAAATGCCCCTGTTTATTGAAGACGTGAAGGAGCAAGCAAGCAAACTGTGGGCCATCAAGGAAGACGGCGGTTCTCCATTCGAGGTCGATGTTTTTGTGGTTTTCGTTTCTTCCAAGCCTTCGTAATGCATGAACAGCGCGTGTTGGGTATGTCCAAAATAAAATTATCCCTTGGTTTGGTTTCATTTACGATTTACGATCTAGAAAGGGCGCAGTATTGAATGCATGAAAGCTCACAGGGTCTGAGATACTTCCAATAAAATCTCCACCAGTGCTGTGATAGGTGATTCGCTAGCTCATGATCAGCGGGAATCATTAACCAAAAAGGATGCCAAAACGTATACGGTGAAATTTATTGAAGTTAAAGACACCAAAAATAAGTAATTAGGTCAAGTTAATAACTGTCGCAATGCTTACAAAAACATATAAAATAACCGGTCGTTCCACTGCGCAAATTACTCTTCAAATGCACTAGCGAAATAAATAAATTCGCAAAACAATTATTATCTCGATGTAAATACCAAGGATGTGACAACAGTCTGGTGCCATTCGCAATATATTCCAATTCAGCTTCAATGACTGTTGAGGCGTAAGTGCTCGACAGCGTGTGGCGTAAAGTGCTGGACACCCCAGCCAAGCAAAGCGTTATAACTGAAAATGAAATAAACTCTATACATACTCTAGAGATAATTCAGTTAGGAGGATAAAACTGATGACATATTAAATCACGATTCTACATTTTTGTTTGCTTTGATTCTTGTGTTGTTTCCTTTGTATGCATGAAGTCAAGCACTGCTGGAAAGACCTACGTTATTGGTGGGCATCGAAACTAAAACAAGAATACTATCACCGCGGTAGCTATTTCTATAGCCACTACTGTTAAAAAAAATGATTTTTTTTTTTAATGGAAGAAACAGTTTGGTTCAGCTTGACGCGGGGTTTTGCGCTCTGTGAAATCGAATAGGTCTACTTTCCCGTAAAGCACTCAGGAGGGAAAAAGATTTGCGGGAAAGTAGACGCTCCCGATTTTATAGAATTACAGCCTAATACAAAATTTCGAACTGTTCTTTGCGCGTCATAAATTTATAAAATTACACAACGACCTCATATTTAGCATTGATTTAGTAATTCGCCTAATGCCAGAAGCATAAAATTGTTTTGAAATTGTTCTAGTTTAGAAGCCTTTTTACACTTTTCAATTAGCAGCTGCTAACTGTTATAATATGTCTAGAATAGTAGGACGAAATCACAAGCGTGAAACTCAGTAGAGTAGCATATAGTGCCTAAGGGAATCAAAGTTGGAAACTAACTGTTGACTCAAGTGACACAGGCGAAAACGTATTCGACTAACCAGTTCCCTTTTCTATGTAACGTATAGAAAAGGTCAGATTGTCTGTTCATCCCAAAATATGGCTAAAAGACTCGAGTGCACCGTCATCAAGCTCCGCCTGGCCGGAGTTCTGCGTTTCCGCTCACGACGCGATCAAAACATCCACGCTGTGGAGGTGCTGCAAGGGACACGTCGAGGGAAAGCGTGCCAAGAGCCAAGGTTGCCGGACTTGTGCTGCGGAGCGGGAGTCTTCACGCGCGACCACCTCCTTCCCAAGTGCAGGTCATACCGACGGATTGTCGCCGTTGACCTCTCATCGGAGACGATGAAGTACGCACGAACGCATGTCGACCATCTCAAGTTCTCCTACGACATGCAGCCTGCAGGATATTTCGGGGTACGCAATGCCCCACATCGTAAAGAAACTTATCAGTTCGGTCACGCCAATTTATTATGCTGCTTACTGGGTGAAGAACCAGAAAACGCCCCTCAAGAACGTCGCTGTGTTGTTGAAACCGGGGCGGAGACTGCCTGCGACAACAACGGTTGAACAATCGCAGTTTGAACGCCTTATCTTTGTTTACCCTTTTCTTGCGCCGTTATTGCTTTGCCCGCTTTTTTGTTCTTTTTTTTCCTTTCTTTTTTGAGGTTTCTTTTTTGTTGCTTTCAGTGTTTCTTTTTTTTTTTATGCGGCTCGCTTTTTCCGTTCTTTCAGTTTTTTAATTATTTTCGTGTTTTGTCGCCGGTGCTGTGTGGAGGTCGTGGCCAGGAGCGCACGTAAACGATCGCAAACACCACCGCGCAAACGCGGCGGTGTTTGCGACCTTCACCAACTAAGCTCTACTGTATTTAGCGGCTCTTGGGGGCTCTGTTTGGTAAGGTCCCGTTCGTCGCGGCCTTCGGTATTAGCGGAGACGCGCGGAAATTTCAACTGTAGCTTAACATATTTTTGTATATCAAAGTATCGATATATCGAACTATTTTACGATCCCCTTTGAATTCGATATATCCGGGTTCAACGTATTGTTTTTAAATGCATTCATTAATAAGACTAGCTCTAGTACTTGCGTATCCGTGGAATGTAGCTTCGGTAGAGCGCGCAGCGCGGCGGCAGCAAAATGAAATATACCAGGGGACAACTCTCTGTGACATGTTTGAAGAGAGAAGTAGGAGTCCAAAGCTTTAATAGGAGCTCACACACGCACTCCCGTACCTTCGACTGCCTAGCCACAGAAAGTTGTCTACGAGTACGCACTTACAATGCGAACCTCGCTTGCGGGCATTGCGTATACCACCAAAGCGCAACAGGAGTGACAACGCGGGCGCAGCAAGGTGAAGAGGGAAGATCGAAGGGCGCGGCTACAGAACGAGAGCTTCGGGCACCGCATTGACACAACGGGGACCTTTAGCAAACCGCTGCCGCGTTCAAAGTTCCGCACTACCGGAACCTTTGAAGCATGCTTTTAAGCGCTCGCCCGGGTGATACCGTGGCCGTGGGGCGCGCGCTTAAAGGGACACTGACACCCCCCCAAATTTATTTTAGAGCGCAGCTCTTAGGCGCCCGTTTCCGGTTTGAGCGGCGTCGGCGTCGGCGTAGCCGCGCGGTGCATTATGGGAAATGTCCCATAATGCACCGCGCGAGCCCCCCCCCCCCCCGGGGGGTCACGTGACCCTGGGGGGGGGGGGGGGGGAGGGGCGCTCGCGCGGTGCATTATGGGAAATGTCCCATAATGCACCGCGCGACCCCCCCCCCCCCCCCCCCCCCCCCGGGGTCACGTGACCCCCCCCCCCCGAGGACTGAAAAATGAGGGGAGGAGGAGGAGGAGGGGTATACCCTCCCCTGAGTACCCTTCCCTCCTCCTCCTCAAGAGCTGCGCTCCAATTCGGCGTTACAGGGAGTTGTAAACGGCTTTCATTTTTTCCTTTTTTGTCAGGCGATTCATTATGGTGTCAAAATACTACCCAATTAATATTTTGCTACAGAGTCACGTATTTTTTTTAATAAAGCCAAAAAACGCCACTGCTCGAAAGCGAAACTGAAACTCCCGCACCACACGGGGAAGTGGAGAGGATAGTGAGACTCCCCGAAAATGTGTCTAAACGCGAGAAAACAAAAAAAAAAAAGACCCCGATTAGCTGTAACGTCGTAAAAGGATTACGCCACCATTCGCTTCCAAGGGCCGCTCATTTCAGTACTGCGTCGCCTTTTGTTTCCAAGAGCCGCACAAGGCCTCGTGCTTTGGCGCATTTGACAGTTAGCTGGCACTTCAAATAAAACGGAATATACACAAAAAAACTTATAGTGGGAAATTGCATGACGCCTGCTCGAAACGCGAGTCCCAAATATTCTCGTTCGCTCGCCTAGAGTGCTGCTCAAAACTTGAGAGCTATGGACCTATTCGCCTCGAGATTCGATCGGCACGGCTCATGCGGTGAAAAGAACTACGCTTTGTTTTACACTTACTTGGAGCAACACGAATGCTACGTCCGCGAGGCCGAAGCCATGGGAAGTGCCAATGCAGCGCCCACGCACCGGAATTAACTGGTAAGAGCTCGAGCTCTGCACCCTTGCGCGTGCTCTGTGCCCTTAGTGTGGATCAGAGCGTGTATACTGCTATGGTGTGGATGCTTCGTTTCCACCCGCATTGTGAACAAATAGAATCACCACGCGCCTCGTAGAGAACCATGGATAAACAACAGCACGCTTCCACGCAATAGACCTAGGGTGCCTTCATGTGCGCTTTGCTTAGGGTGGAGACATCTCGCCATTTTGTCCCACACTTTTATCTTTCTTTTTTTGTTCAGAAGCGCGTGCAAGAGCGTGTCTCTGCACGCGCTTGTGGCGCTGACTGTGCTGTGGCGACATTTTGTTTTCGTCGATTTCTTTGTATTTTCCCCGTGAGCGCGTGCTGTCGGCATCGGGTACTACAAAGGGTGGCATCACCCTTAACAGAAGGACATTGAGGCACCCTAAATAGACCTATTGCTAAATTACCCAAGCATTAAGGAGAATGCGGGGATTGGTGTTCCGCGCACCACACGCGCAGGCCTTTCCCCGTATAAAAGACTCAAAGTATATAACCAGAATAAAGCGTCGACGAACGCGCTTGCAAGACGCCATTTGTTTTATTTATTTGCTTTAGAAAAGTTACAACTGCTGAGGCCAGCACGCGCGGCGCGTAGAACACCAATTCCTTCATTCTCCTTGATGCTTGGGTAATTTAGCAATAAGTCTATTCAATCTGGGTCTCGAGGTCAATATTTACAAGTCCTCATCCCAGCACACGTATGTTCGTCGCTTCGGAGAGCGAGCAAATCACGCGCCATACGCACGAACACCGAAAATGGAACCGGACAGAAGCCCTTTTTTTTGGGAAAGGTCCCATAGGCCAACACGCTTTTTCCAAACAAGTCCACACGAGGTGTGGACACTGCGAGTGTGCAGGAACTGCGTGAAGTAGAGCATGCGCCCTGCCAATAACAGCGCCACTTTAGCGGCCTGACGTCAGAGCCGCGCGCAGGAAGCCAACAACCACAAACACGAAACCTCGTTTTTGATACAAGTGCGAGCGGAGAGCCTTGGTTCGATGTTCCGCTGCACGAGCGTGAGTTCAATCAAGGTGAGCTCAAAAGTGAAGAGATCCTAGCCTTCACATACTAGATTTAACTTCATTGATACTGACGATCTTGCCACTTGGCTGTAAATAGGAAAAGCAAAAAACTTCATCGGTGAAATCTGAAGACAAAGCTTCGCAACTTAGCCGTCTCAGTTTTGTGTTTCCTTTTTACTCGTAAAAAGAAAGAAGAGAACGAAGAAACAACGTTCGGAAACAAGCAAGAGCAACTGAAGCACCGAGGATAAACAGAAACACGCGTTGATGAAATGAAGTCGCATTCCTGTCATGCTAGTGCCAAGCATAGAAACTATAGTCTTTTTTTACGCTGTGAGTATTTTTTCTGCATGGAAATTTCTGAGTGCCTGAAATATAGCAATCAAGTAACGTGTGCCTGTATTATGTCCGCTGTTGTAATTTCCCGGCGATGTAGGGTGCCTTGAGGCTAATTTCGCTTCTAATGATTTTCATAAAAATGGCACGCAGCGGCGACAAAAAGGAAAAAAAGATTGCTGCCAATTTTTTGTTATTACATGTAGTTCGAGTTGGGTTAAAAAGGGGGAAAGGGGGGTTATATCACACGAGGGAGTAGTTGAAACCACGAAATGTGCGGTTTCTTTCCTAGAACGGGTCCCTAAAAGAACAAAACAACAAAAAAAACATTGCTTTGTTTTTTTGCCAGACAAATATACACAACACCGAACAGTTGGTTTCCGCCCAAATGTATACATAGCTTTTGAATGTGACGTCATTAGCAGCCATACCAGTATTTTACGCGCAGCGAGCATTCGGTACGCGTGTTAGTTTCACACCGAAGAAGTTGTAGTTAGAAGAAACCAGTAAGTATAAATAACCGTCAGTACCCAGCAATGGCGACGCTTGCAAGCTATGTATAGGCTCTTTTTCTTAAAGAGGGCGAGAGAGAAAAAGGGGAAAGGGCTACCGGCGCTTTCCCCTTGCTGGGTCGGAAGAAAGAGTGAAAGTCCCGGATGAGAGGCATGGCCGGTGTTGGGTGTCTGCAGTGCCCGAACTTCGTTCGCGCTTTCTTCTCTGTTTTAAACTCGCAAACTTAATTAGAGCCACGGGCTTCGATGGCGACAGTCCCCTGGTCATCGGGACACCATTGCTCGGTCATAGGGTGCACGAAAAACGACAGAAAGCGTCGAATACTGTCCGAGGACCTATTTAGCTTACAAGGAATCCGGCAAGGCGAGAGCGGCTGCAATGTCTTTAAGCTCCATCGCTTTCCACATGACCCCGGTCTCCGGCGGCAGTGGATTGCGTCCGTAAACCGAAAAGACGATTCCTCAACGCAATCCTCTCGACTGTGCTCGGATTATTTTGTAAATGTAGCGCGCACCGAACGCTGTACCGCCGATTAACATAGGGTTCACCCGCAAGATGCGTGCGAGTTTTCTCGTAATAATTGCTGTCTCAGCTTGTAAAATTTTGTAACTGTATTTATCTTAATATTGATATTTTGCAGTGGTGACACTGACTCAATTTTATCATTTACAAAACTTAGTTGAAGGCTCATTTCCGCCACCGGGTGTGGCTGGAAATTGTTGAAAAGTTCATTCTATCGGTTTTCCAGAATCGCCACCTCCTGCGCGATACTAGAGAGCCGGCAAAAAGCGCTCCTTGGAGTGTCGCTGGTGGGTTGTTTCTGTTGATTGGGCGCTTTGAAGCGCTGGATATTCGCTGCAGGGTACGTCTCGTGTGTTGCGATCTGCGTTTTCGAGCCCAGTGAGCACGTTTCTTTCTTCGAGTCATGGCATCAGCCAGTGTGGCGACGGGGGGAACAGTGGCAGCGAACGCTCCAGCGCTAGAAATTGGAGGTGAGTACTCAAAATATTGCATCAAATAGTAAAATAATTCGTGGCTGTTTTGAGGCTTTCTGCGTGTCGATATAAGTACACCTAGAACGTCTTCGTCGTTTATCCACAAGGAAATGTAAAAACACGGACACGCAAGATAAAAGCAGCGCAGCAAAACGATCTGTATTGCAGCTCCGGGTGTTTACAAAAGTTAATTAAGGTTCCTGTGTCGTGTATCGCTTGTTGATTACTAAAAACGGCTACGTTAAAATAGGCCCATTGCAAGCAAAAATTGATAAATGGTTCATTAGTTCCAGTCACGCAGAAAGCGATGGAGCTTAAAAACATTGCAGCCGTAATCGCCTTGCCAGATTCCATGCAAGCTACATAGGTCCTCGGACAGAATTTGACGCTTTCTGTCGTTATTCGTGCACCCTATCACCGAGCAATGGTGTCCCGATGACCGGGGTATACTGTCGCCATTGAAGACCGTGGCTCTAATTAAGTTTGTGAGTTTAAAACAGAGAAGAAAGCGCGTTCGAAGTTCGGGCACTGCATACACCCAACACCGACGAAGCCTCTCATCCGGGACTTTCACTCTTTCTACCGACCCAGCGAGAAGGAAAGCGCCGGTAGCCCTTTTCTCTTTTCTCTCTCGCTCTCAAAATGGCGATACTCACGATAAAACGGGCCACTGTATCGAGTCTATGGACCTTTTCCGCTTATTCTCGCCCCCGACCGCCAAGTAGGCGTATCCGGTATGGGCGACGAAAAAATATTAAAACGTTTCAACCTGCAAATAGTAAAAAAATAGAGGGGAGAGAAAACGAGAATGGGTGACGGTTACGCTTTTCTTCTAAATGCATTCTATTGGCGTGGCAAAGGCAAAACAATGTTTTCGCCCATACTGGAAGTGACGACAATTCAAGATGGCGACGCACCTGGCAGCGAAGCTGCCAGAGTAGCGCCATGCTTTTCCCTGTGCCGCCTCTCACCGCGATTGGTCACACGCGGAACCATACCATCGAGCCGAGCTGACTCGATTTCCATAGCAACCGACAGAGCCGAACATGGATGGATGTATGATAGCGGCTGCACCCTTTGTAACTGGTGGTAGCTTTCGCCACCTAACCTTAAAGAAGATGCTTTCCTTCCCCACTTGAATGCCCAATTACTTTCCCTCTTCACCCCTACAACTATCACCGGGCCGGGGGAAATAACCACCAGGATGACCTTTGAGTGATCCGGCAAACACAAAACGTCTTTTACTTTTTAATGAACGGCTAAAGACATCAACGAAACTTTACTAAAAAAATTGCCGCCCGGCGTCGCTAGCAGGACGGTTACCATGGCAAACTCCCAGGCCCAAAATGGAGATCACTATCGGCGCTTCTGACGTCGTGCATCTAGATAATTTTGCGTCGTGTGGCTACTCTGGCAGCTACGCTCCCATATACAGTGGCTCTAGTTCGGACCAGGTGCCAAAGTTTCAAAACTAACCGTTATCATATTCAAAAGTTATACTTAAAGGGGCCATGAAACGATTGTTCTACTTTCGCAAAATACTACTCAGAATCGCTCCCTAACGTTATTAACCGAATAAACCTGCCATAGTTTTTTTTCTTCCAAGCAATAGCACTCGCCAAATATATTCGAGAAATATTAGCATCGCTCACCCCTCAGCTCGGAGCCAGAACAAGCGGCCAAGTGGCCTGGTGTCAATTCCATGTAACCAGCCTAAACGAGCCGAAGTCGAGCGCTCACGCAGCTCTCGTGTCGAATCCATGAGCCGTGCTCGCCTGCCGTCAGGCGGTTGGTTTCGATCCCACAATTACGTCTTAAAGTTTTCTGAATGCAAGACTAAAAGCAATAGTCCCCTTTTAATCCGTGAGCATTAGAACGCTCGTTTTGACGAAAACCCGGTGGTGTCTTTCGTTTGCAAGTTGTCGCGTGCGAAGCTCTCATTGGTCCGAAGCGCTGACGTGAACACGCGTCAACCTCTCCCTCTCTCCCAAGCGCTGACAAACTGACAGACACTGCCGGGTTTTCGTCTAAATGAGCCCTTTCGTTTTCGGCATAGTCACGCTCACAGCTGGCGCGGAGCCATAGAGGGGGAGCCACCGCGCAACACCTCCTAGATAACAAAGCCGTAGTGCTGAATGAGATGCTGAATCAGAGAAGGCCAACTCTGTACACAGATTGGAAACGAGTGCTGCGTGAGCGCTCGGCTTCGAGCCAAGTTTGAGCCGAACTTTGACGCAATCGTTTTGTCCAATATGTGCACAGCATTGACCTTCTTTGATGACGCCATCTCATTCAGCACTAAGGCTTTTCTATCTAGGAAGTGTTGCGCCGCGGCGCGGTGGAATGCGGGCGTGCTCAATTGCCGCTCTGCTGTCGCCGGTTGTTCTTCGCTCTGGGTTTCCGTAGTAGCTGTGCGTGGGCTGGGATGTGTGTGCAGTCAAAACGATGGATGCGGTTCACTCTATGAGTGATATGAATGCGGTTCCTTCCACGAGTGGTATGGATGTTGTTCTTCCCACGAACGATGTGGATGACCGTATCCAAGGGCGTCAACGTACTCTGACAGGCAAAGTACAAAAAAGGGGTGAAACAAATGAAAGACGTTTACAATTCTCTGTAATGTGAAATTAGAGCGCAGCTCTTGAGGAGGAGGAGGCAGGTATGCCTCTCCTCCTCTCCTCCTCGCCTCTTAGCGAAAAAGTTTTGCTAAATTTCCCGCTAAATTTAGCGGGACATTTAGCGAAAATTTTCCCGCTAAATTTAGCGAGTTAAGTTTCCCCGCTAAATTTAGCGGGGAAAATGACGTCGCGTGACCTCAATACCAGTTCAGTTTCCCCGCTAAATTTAGCGGGAAAACTGTGCCGTCCTATAATGCAACGCGCGTGGTTACGCCGATGCCGACGCCGCTCAAACCGGAAACGGGCGCATAAGAGCTGCGCTCTCAAAAATTACAAGGTCTATTGATGAATTCTTGGGGAATCCGCTAGCATGATCCTTGAGAAACGCCACACACGTCCCCCTTTGGGAAACGCTAACACTGACCCCGTAAAGAAGCAAAAACAAGGCAGCAAAAATAGAAGCAAAAAATTTTCCGCTAGATTTAGCGGGGAAATTTTTTCGCTAAATTTAGCGGGGAAATTTTTCCGCTAAATTTAGCGGGGAAAATTTTCCGCTAGATTTAGCGGGGAAAATTTTCCGCTAGATTTAGCGGAGAAAATTTTCCGCTAGATTTAGCGGGGAAAATTTTCCGCTAGATTTAGCGGGAAAAATTTTCCGCTAAATTTAGCGGGGAAATTTACCCATCATGCACCGCGCGGTTACGCCGACGGCGACGGCGACGCCGCTCAAGCCGGAAACGGGCGCCTAAGAGCTGCGCTCTAAAAATGAAAGCCGTTTACAACTCCCTGTAACGCCGGATTAGAGCGCGGCTCTTGAGGAGGAGGAGGGAAGGGTACTGAGGGGAAGGTATACCCCTCCTCCCTTCTTCTCACCTCCTCATCCTGTCTGCTACTCCTACCTCCGAGCGGCGTCGCCGTCGCCTCACGAATGTCACGTGACCTCATGGGGGTCAGTGACTTTACCGGGGTCACGTGACCTCACGGGGGTCAGTGACTTTACCGGGGTCACGTGACCTCACGGGGGTCACGTGACCCCCGTGACGATGACAACGACGTCACGTGACCTCACGGGGGTCACGTGACCGCTGTGAGGTCACGTGACGATGACGTCGTTGTCATCGTCACTGATGACGTAATCAGTGACGTCTCCAGTGACGTCACTGATGACGTCATCACCACTAATGACGTCATCAGTGACGTCATTAGTGACGATGACGATGCGAATGCCGATGACATCATTAGTGACGTCACCAGTGACGTCATGCGCCCCATAATGTACCGCGCGGTTACGCCGACGGCGACGCCGACGCCGCTTAAGCCGGAAACGGGCACCTAAGAGCTGCGCTCTAAAAAGAAAGCAAAAGGAAAAAATGTAAAGGGTTAAGCTTTAGTGTTTCCCAAAGAGGGACGTGCGTGGCGTTTTCAAGGGTCATGCTAACGCATTTCCGAAGAATCCACCGATGGATCTTCCTGTAATTTTTATTCTCGCAGTTTCACTGCGACCAAGAAGCTTCTGAATCAGTGGCGGTCCGTGCGTGTATGCTTGGGCCAGACTAGGACCAGTACGCCTCTGTAAAGTCATGAACATTCCTTCCCGATATCGCTTCATGACCCCTTTAATTTTCTGAAGATCTCAATAAAAAACTGGGGCCTGTTTCTTGTAATTGGCGCTATTCAGATATACGTATTCGTAGGCTCAGTTGACCACCATTTTCTCATTTGAAATTTTAGAAAAAAATCGCTTTCACGGCGAGCAAGTGTTCCACATTGCGTCTCTCGCGCATCTGAACGCAAGGAGGAGCACGCTCGCCTACTCTCGTCCCCAGCCCCCTGGTAGGCATATACGGTATGCGTGACGAAAAAATAATAAAGTATTTCAACCTGCCATTAGTAAAAAAAAAAAAAAAAAAAAAGGAAAAAAGGGAGAGAAAACGAGAATGGGTGACAGAACGCTTACTTTCTAAATGTATTCTATTGGCGTGGCGACGGCAAAACAATGTTTTCGGCCATTCTGGAAGTGACGATATTTCAAGATGGCGGAGCCCTTCTGCAAAAGATCTATAAGAACGCACGATGATGAGGCAGCCAAGCGCGCAGTCATTGGTTGAGGTCACGAGGAAACAAACGCACGTGGCTGCGTTTGGGGTGTAAACAGGTGCACGAGGTGCGCAAAGAGCAGACGAAGGCCATATAACTTTACAACCAGACCACGGGAAGCTCTGAAGCCTTGACGTCTGGTCATGACCGTTAGCGCTACATTTAAGTTGAGAATGAGCGTTCGGCGATGCGTAGTTTATTTTTGCAGTAAAAAAGAATACAAAAACGAAACAAACATTTAACATTTTTAAGGGACGACCTTTACATTGCGAATTTGTTTTGGTTTGTTTCTTAATGCAGAACTGCATCGTTTCGCGTTGGTGGCCTTTCGTCATTGCTCAATGTGTTCTTACAAAAAAAAAAGGCTTGCTTTTTTAGTAGACTCTATTTCGAAGGCAAACAAAACGCGTAACATTTATAGGTCCTTTGTGATGCCATGGTGTCAGCTGACGTCACGTAGGATGATGAAAATCCGGAAATGCGGAAAGAAACAGTTCTTTGAAACTCGAGCAAGCTTCCGCAGTTATTGACCATCATAGTTTAATCTTAATAACTCTAAATCGTAAAAAAAAAAGTGTTTTTGAGCAGAGTTTGTTGAAACAAATATGTCGCTTGTAAATCGTGACACAAAAATGACCCCCTCGTAATACCCCCCCCCCCCCCCCCCCTTCCCTTCCTGGGTGCCACGCTGTTGAGCAACTTTGACCCGATAGACACGCACTATCTCGGCGTATTTTAAACGAGAAGTTGCAGCCTCCAAATCATATAGGATGCGTTCATAAAATGACGCTCCATACTTCCAGCAAGCCGTCACGCCGCCATGCTGATGAACGGTATCTGCCATAACTTTCCTTATCGATCATTTCTGGTGTTGGCACGACGTCAGGGAACGTGTTCGGGTCGCACAAGTTCGCGGCCTACGCCTTGCTTCCCCTCGAAGTTCTCCAGGCAGATTCGCCGGCGCAATTTTAGAAGCCCACAAGCCTGCTGCTCAACATAGTCTTTTAAAAATTGCGCTCCATCTGGTAGCATGCTCCGCCATTGTTTGTGCGCGCATTTTGAGTTTGTATTGAATACGATGGGCTGAGTCAGACTTCGGCGTGACACTCGACTGGTATCGAAAATGAGAGCTGCACCAGCATTCGGAAAAGGCTCCGATCCAATCGTACGCATCGTGACCAAGAAATGGCGACCGCCAATGTTACTTGAAGGGGTTTTACAGAATGGTCACCGCAACTCAAAATCTGTCGGCGCGTCAAGTACCAGCCGATATGCTACTTCAGAAAATAACAAATATACAAATTATTTGGAGGTACAGACGCGGATCGAATAAGTTTAGCCACTTGATGTGTGCTATCAAAACCGTTTGGAAACGACATAAAACGTATATCTAGAAAAAAAAAAAAGAGTTTTAACGTTTAGCTTGCGATGTTTAGCGTGCGCGCCTCCGAGGAGAAGCCTTCTCACTGTTATAAAGTGAGTCTTTTGAAGGAGCGATAATTTTTGCACGTCTTTTAGCCAGGCCAGCGACAATGATCACCGAGACGACAGAATATTAGTCTAGCGTGCGTATACGCATGTCCTACGCTGTATAGCAGTGCTGTCAATGATCATGGTCTCAGAGTCGCGAGACTATATTTAACGCGCATTTTCGCATTATTCCCGCAGTGCTCGAGGATAAAAGGATACGTCGCACGCGGTGGCGTAGCCTCGATTCCGTGGTGCTAATTTACGAGAGAGCGTTTAGCCACGTCAGCCTGGTGCAATCGTAACGGCCAGAGCGTAGAGCACGAAGTTGGGAGCACAACAATACTGTCAGTTAATAAGCAACTACATATTGTACGCAGGTTGCAAACTTTCTGGCTTTAGTAGGAGAATCAGCGTACAGCGACTCTGTCATCAAATCAGCGGATCATACAGGTGAGATTTTACGTTAGACGTTTGCGAGTAAAATTATATTAACGTCACAGAATATTTTCAACGTTGTACGAGGGGCGTTCAAAAAGTTCGTATTATCGGCACAAAGAAAATTTAGAAAAGCGGAACAAAACAGGCATCAAGAAGAGCGCTCGTCCCTCTAGTTTCCGCACAGTGTACACATCGCGTGCTATAGTAGCGCGAAACGCCGCTAGGGAGTCGAAACCAAAATGGCACCATTCGTCGGTGTAAAGCACATGCAGTGATCCGTTTTTTTTTTTCCTTTTTTTTTATCTGAAGGGAAGCAATGCCAAGGATATTCATTCCAATTTGGGAACGTTGTTCTGGGACAACTCCCAAGTTTATGAAACTGTGGTTAAATGGTGCTGGCGCGTCCAGTGTGGCCAAAAAAGAGGAAAGCATTTCAAGGACGACGATTAAGTGATTGCAGAAGTGGATCGATTCCTGAACACTCAAAACGAGGAGTTCTAAAACAATGGCCTCCGGTAGGTGGTCCATCGCTGGCAAAAGTGGGTAACGTTTGGTGGCGAACATGTAGAGAAAGTCTCAACTCCTACTCTAGTTTGATTGCTGAATATCTATTCCTTCGTGACAATAATACGAACTTTATGAACGCCCCTCGTATATGCCGTCAGAACACCCGAATATCAGGAGGAAGGCACACCTGAAGATTTAAATTTGAGGTGTATGGTGATAATGGGGTTGATAGAAATCAATCGAGCATTTGGATATATAGATTAGCCTTTAGAGTACCAGATCCTTTTACATTTTTTATTAACTTCTTTTTTTGCAAATAATAAAATTAGAGAACCTCCTTGAACTTTCCTGAGTCCAATGATCGACTCGTGATCCGAGAGATAAACACACTAACAGTACTGAGCTTATAATATGGTTTTCGGTGAATGCACCTTGATGCATTTATTCTGAAACCTGTGTCTTTACTGCTGCTACATTTTGTTTTTGTACAGAGATTCGTCGGGAGTACATCAGAGCAGCAATCTATGGCGTGGTACGAATTATAACCATATCCATGAGTGGATACTGGATAGTCGCATTCAAGAAGGCAAGTCAGATCTTTTTCACTTAAATTGATCGAAGCCTATACCCTCAAAAATGACTCAACATTGACAAAATAGCACGCCAGTAAATCAAATGAATGCGTTGTTTGAAAAAAATGGAAATAAACAATAGTAGTTTGGTGCTTGAAGTGCGAATGTTCACAGGAACACACATAACGTTCCAGATTTTCTTAATGGGGCGGTGCAACGATATTCAGTTGGTATGTTTTTAACTTAACACGAGCTCACTGGCGCTAGTGGAACTCAAGTATACTCAGCCCCAACGCCACTGACCAAGAAACGTTTTTGTTGCGGTGTAATTTAAAAAAAAAAATGAAAGCGAGCGTTTTTTTTTCTTTCCTTCACGAAACTTGATGACGTAGCTCAGAGGAAGCAGTGTCGGCATAGTTCCCCAGTGGCGATACTTGAATACGGCTCAGGGATTGGACCCGATCATTGCGGGAGAACTCGATTTGCGCTCGTGATAATCAGTAGCTCGACAACCATTCAAATAGTGGCTTTTGTCCAATCATTGCAATGATGACAGTAGCCGAATCTAGAGCCACTACATGGGCTTCGCTTAGAGTATTGGCACTCCATGCCCGATCTGCTAGTAAGCGCCGCCATCTTGGTGCTTAGTGCAGAGCAGACGCAACTGTCGATCGTCACAATTTAAAAAAAAAGTGACTTCCTCAGCTTTAGATGCGGTGTTAAGAAGCTCAGACAATTTCGTTTTACTCTTTTGCGAACTGTTTAAAGATTTCTGGAGTACAAAAAAAAGTTTCTTGCGATTCCAGATAAAGCTTAAGATAACTGGCAACAATAATGTTAAGCACCAAGATGCTGAGATGTCGTTACTCTAAAGCGTAGCTCATGTAGTGGCAATTTAGCCGAACCATGTCTGGAAGTCAGCGGGTGTCTTGTGCTTTGCCAACCCAAGCGCGTGGCTTGGGTTGGCAACATTGGCGGCACGTAATTGGCTCCAGATCACATGGCAGCTTGTTCTGGCTGCGAGTTGAGGCGGTAAACGCTGCTCTTTTTTTAATGCGAGGGCATTAACTGTCCCATTGAGCGAACCGACGTCATCAACTTTGAAGCCGCGCCAAACGGCACCTCAACTTCCCTGTCCCAATGGAGCGAAGTGAAGTCGCGATCTGATGGATAGGCTCCCATTGGCTGGCGCGCGTCATCAAGGAACAAGGCTCCCATTGGCTCTCGCGCGACGTAGTTCCAAGGGACGCCACCAGAGAAGTCCTCTTAATGGCGGAGCAGCGCACGCAGCGGCCCGGCCGCCGGTAAGAGGTGCGGGTCTGGCCGCACAGCCCGCTCGGGCAAACACCGGAGAGGCTGCACGGCCGAGCTCAGCGCGGCGCGACCACTTCACGAAAGTGCGCGCTCGGCCGTCGGCCGCTACCACGACCGTATACCGAAACGTGGCCGTCCACACCACTACGCCGTAGACGAACTAAGGGAGCGGAAGAACTACATCCATGCTTTCGCATTCACAACTCATGTGGTGTAACAAAAGCGGGCCAAGAATTGAGCCCTGCGGCACGCCAGACGTTGAAATAAACTGTTCGGAGAAAATGCCATTGACACGAACAGAATTGTGACGATCGCACAAGTAGCTATGAAACCATCTACACAAATGCGGGCTGAAACCATGTGAGGCCAGCTTGATCAACAATAAATCGTGCCTAACGCAGTCAAATGCTTTAGATATGTCTACGTAGATGGCGTCCACTTGACCTCAACTAGTAACTATTGGTGCGGTGTAACTTAAAATTGAACGCAAATTGGACTCTACAGACCTACTTCTTAAAAAAACCATGTTGTTCATCAGATATTACCGTGTTCAGGTAAAAATTAACACGCTTATGAACTACTTTCTCAAAAACCTTCGCAAATCCACATAATAATGACACCGGACGATAATGACTAGCTAAACAAGAATCGCCTTCTTTTAATACAGGGACAACAACGGCGAACTTCCACAGCTCAGGAAAAAGTCCTTGTTTAATAGATAAGTTGAAAATATGACACAGAACAGCGGCAAATATAGCACAGCAACCTTTGATAATAAGAGTGGGTATGCCATCAATACAAGTAAAAAATGTGGTTTCATTTGATCTATTGCTTCGATAATATCTTCAATGTCGACGGTAAAAGAAGACAAAAAGTCATCACGTTCTACACCCAAGATATTAATATTACTTGATTGCTGAGGCAAGTAGCAAGAGCTAATAAGTCAACGAAGTGATTTGCTACTTCAGCTGGTAAAGATTTGTACCCAGCACCATCACGAAGGCAAATGTCCAAATTCTCTTCCTGATGGTGTTGTTTCGCGTATCTCCAAAATTCTTTAGGATTTTTAGACAAACTACTTTCAAGGCCATTAAGGTGCATACGCTTGCCCTGTTTATACAGTTGTTTAACCAGGCATCGATAAATACAGAATTTCTGATACCAAACCTCTAGTCCTCCTTTTATATAAACGATGATAGTGCAGCTTTTTCCGTGAGGAAATTTTTAAATCTCTAGAAAACCAGTTAGGATAGTGGGAGGGGCACGTGAGCCTTTTTGGAACAAAGACATTAAGTGCGTTTTTAACAATGGAACTTAATATTTCAGTAACTGAGTCAACTATTTCATCAGTTAAGACTTCCAACCAGTTGTACTGTTCAAGGAATCTGTATAAACCAAGATAATCTCCCCGGGAATAACAAAAAGCGACTGAACTTTCTTTCGCACGTAGCGGGCATGATAAGGAAAATTTTGTAATAAACGGCGGGTGGTAGACGTCAACTGGCACAAGTGGTTTATCAGCCGGCATTGTCCGCTCAAGCGGGGAGTTAGATAAGCACAAGTCAAGAACATTACCACATGCATTCGCTATTTCATTATACTGGGAAAAATTGAAAAAAGTTTGCAAATGATAATAGCCACGACGCTTTCCTCGAAGTCACGCTTGTTGTACAGGAAGCAATACCAGTTGCCCAGTTAATTACAGGTAAGTTAAAATCACCATAAACCTGAACCCAAAACGTAGAAAAGTGTATGGTTGTTTGGAGGGCTTCGAAGTGTGCTATGAACTGTGCCTCATCAAAGAGGGGAGGGAAATAATAATTTCCAATTAAATAATTAAAACCATCTCTTGTAGGCATTTCAACCCAGGTGCATTCTGAATAGGATCATAAGTCCTTCCTTCGGTGAGACTGAACTACGGATTTAACTGCAACAAGAACCCCACCCCCAGTGGCGTACCAACTTGTTTTTGAGTGGGGGGGGGGGGCAAACCAGACCCCCCCCCCCCCCCCCTCCAGGGCCGGGGGCGGTGCACTTGGTATCCAAGAGTCAAAGAAAGAATAAAAACACTTAGGGACAAGGACAGACAGCAATGTTCTTTCAACTAGCAACACACATTTAGTGATGTCTCCTTCGATACGTACTATCTCCCTCCTAACTTTTCAAAGTAATGAGGAAGTTACGGAAAAAAATTAATATATTTATAAACGCCTGAAAAAAGGACAAAATCCCCAAATACACTAGAAGATAAAGACAAAGAAAAAAAGAAAAAAAAAAGGAAACACCATTGACAAAGTCAAATAGAGGGCCCTTTGACTAATTCAGCTCTGGCTTCAGGTAGTTCATCTCAACTCTGGACAACCCAAGAGAAGGAGCAGCGATGTTCTGTTCGTCACCGGCTATCCTGTATGCTTCAATGATCTCTCGGCCGAGCTTGTTCTTGTGTCTTCCAATTATGCTGGTGTCCTGGAACTGGGCTTCACAGTTCTTGCAGAGGCGTTGATGAACAACTATTGGATGAAAAGTGTCGCTTGAAGCACGGGAAACCTCGAGGACGTGCTCTCGTAGGCGGGTGTTCAGGCAACGCCCTGTCTGACCAATGTATCGGTCACCACATGAAAAAGGGATGGAGTATACCACCCCCTCTTCACAGGGAACGGTCTGATTGGCATGTTTGATGGAACATCCTTTTGGGGGCTTCGGTGTTGTTGACTCGTCTGCAAAGTTGTTTTAGGCGCAACTTGCACGAGAAGACAATTGAAGTGTTGAAGCGCGCTGCAATTCCCTTCAGTCTGTGTGCAGATTTGTGCACATATGGTATAGAGAAAACATGTGAAGCCTTACTACGTGGAGCACAGGGCCTTTGGGTGGCTAAAATTAACTGAACAAGAATAGTGCTCAGAAGACCTTGCGGATAACCAGCTTTGAGGAGACGTTCCTGTTGTTTTGCAATGCTTAAGCTTAAAAAGTGAGAACATGATTTGGCGCGAGAAGATGAAAGGAGTGACCGAATGATTTCATGATTTACCGACTACAGACTTATGCAGATTTCAAAGAAGGAGGTGTCACAACAGTTACGCCTAATGGAGACGATGCTCCCACAACAGATGAACATCATCTCTGGTCCAGCTTATGGAACCCACCCATCTTTCCGGTTCCTCCAAAAAGCTGCGTCCAATCTTCTCGAATCTTCATAGAGGAAAGTTGTCACCGGTGTGACCAATTCTCACCATAAGACCCTCCAAACGAAATTTGAGCCTCCGGTTGTTCTATCTGACCATCAACTCAGCCCTGGTACCTTGGATCTCCTTTCCAAGGGTCCCAAGGTTTCTCCGAACATTCCAACTACAAGGGTGGACCAACTAACTTCAGTCCTTTCTGTTGCGACTCACATTCCAGAACAAGACCGGCAAGCATTTCTTGATGCTGGAATCCGATCCGCCTGCGTCCATCCTCCTCCACCTATGGGAAAAGTTTCAATCCGGGCTACAGTTGAAGAATTGCAAACATGTCACCTGAAACCACCGGAATCAAATAAAACCGGTGTTTTTGTCATCTTAGATGAAGGTTCCTACGGACAGAAGGTGAGCCAGGTATTAAAAATAATTTTGATACTCTTAAGAAGGCCTTCAGGCTCTCTCCGCTCAAAGGCAAAGCCACTTTGTTGCTCCCTTAATCTTCCGGCTCTTAAAGCTGTCATTGGGGCTCCTTCCAAGCAATATCTAACTGTGTTTTTCACGGCAAAAACCCATAAAGAAGGAGTTCCCCCAAGAAGCATCATTTCAGAAAAGGGATGCTGGCAGAAGCCTCTTGCTCTTTTTCTGCAAAGGCGTCTGTCATCGATCAGTCTCAACCAACCCTTCCGAGTTGCCAACTCCACAGAAATAGTATCTCGTCTTCATGACCTCCATTCTAATCCAGAGGCCTATACAATGTTTTCGTTAGACATTGAGGAATTATATTACCAATTAGATCCCGCATTTTTAATCGATTCGGTATCAAGTGCCATCCACGAACATGGCCCTATACAACTTTCAAAACTAATCTGGGGTATCTGAACGGGGTTTCCTAAACCTTTTGGCCCTATATCTACACTCAACACTTGTCGAACATGAGAAGGAAATTCTCAGGCAAAAGAAAGGTGTTTGCATAGGCTCCTGCCTCGCCCGGTCCTCAGCGAAATCTTTCTTCTGTATGTGGACCGGGAGATCAAAGCTCGCCTTGAAAAGTTGACTCTCGTCTTCCATGTTTTTTGTTACGTGGATGATTATTTAGTCATTCACCGGGTCTCAGTTTCTTCTGAATCTCTAGTTGAAGCATTTACTTCTTCATCTTCAGGCCTGAATTTCACAAGGGAAGACAGCTCAGGCAATGGTCTCCAGTATCTCGATCTTCGTCTCCATATTCTTCCGACCGGCATTTGTTGGGCCTTCCAACAACGATCTCGGAAAACCTATTCTTCCATTTTGCAGTTCCCATTCTAAACTGGTAAAACATGGAATCATTCGGTCTCTGCTTTCATCTTCTCGCGCCAAATCATGTTCTCACTTTTTGAAGGGGCCCTGGAACAACGTTTTGACTGGTTTTTAATTTCCACCGAACCTGAGCGCACTGAACGTAGTAACTTAATGAAACTTTTCTTTTCTCAAATTTCGCTTTATTTTAAAAGTTATAGGCAAATTAGAATTACAAAACAAGCAATAAATAACCTCCTTCATGACGTCGTAGGTCCTGGCTTGAGTGGCCGTGAACTAGAGGAGGGGTAGTGAGCTCATCGAGCGCTCACGGCTGCCACACTCCGTGTCGATGGCTCGAGAGGGCGCCACTAAAGCACGTGTTGGATAGGCTATATGAAGCGGGCGGCCAGGGCGGCTCGCATTGCATTTGCTGCTAAGATTGAAGACTAATTCGGCATAACACTTCATTGGCCACAAACGAAAGCAAACATGAGGTAAATATCAGTTCAGAACGGGAGCCACTTCGCGCTGCCATACCGAGAAATGGTAAAATCGCCAGCCAAGCCCGCGCCGAAAGCCTTCGGAAACGCCCGGAACCGGTCGCGTATATACATGTCGGCGATAGCACAGAGCCGCGAGGAGGAAAGAGAGAGAGAGAGAGGAGGAAAGGGGGAGAGAGGCCGCCGTGATTGGCCCTTGTAGTCACGTGGTACGCGCCCGGCTGTTCTGGCCGTCACTGGCCGTCACCCCCCGCAAGCCTCGCCCGCGAGCAGACGCCGCCTGCGCCTTTGGGCTGCTGTGGCTGCCACGCTGGCCCCGCCGAAGTCAAAGGTACGCTGCGAGTGTGTAATCCACAAAACTAAAAATCTGGGTCCATATCACATGAGTGAATGACATTTTAGCGAACAGCGACATTTGAGCGAATTGACGTTTTAGCGAATAACGAAGGTGCACGTTAACCCATCCGCCGCGCTGCGCTTACGCCGCTTCGCGGCGACAGTCTTTGTCGGCTCATTACAAAAATGTGAGCACATTTGGCCCACCCGAAAACGCCGCTTCGCGGCGTCCGACTATTCGCTAAAGTGTCATTCGGTGAAACGTGGGCGTTCGCTAAAATGTCATTCGATCAAGTGAGTGCCTCCCGTGCCCTGCCTAGGTTCGCTGGTTGTGCATTGGGAGTCAGGGGCGTGTTGTCTACTGTGAGAGCGTCGATCTCACTTCTAAATTTTCAGTTTTCTGGATTACACACTCGCAGCGTACCTTTGACTTCGGCAGGGCCGGCGTGGCAGCCACAGCAGCCCAAAGGCGCCGGCGGCGTCTGCTCGCGGGCGAGGCTTGCGGGGGGTGACGGCCAGTGACGGCCAGAACAGCCGGGCGCGTACCACGTGACTACAAGGGCCAATCACGGCGGCCTCTCTCCCCCTTTCCTCCTCCTCTCTCTCTCTTTTTCCTCCTCGCGGCTCTGTGCTATCGCCGACATGTATATACGCGAACCGGTCGGATCCTCGAGCCGGTATACGACCGCAGCGCCGCCGCGTACATCTGGGACCTTTCTACGCTCGCCGTTCGTCGGCACCTCATCCCACTAGCCCTTTCTAGTATGCGCCGCTTTTTCTGCCGCTTGGTGGCGGGTATGTCGACGTGTTATTTCTTGTTTCCGTACTTCATAAACTGCATTTGTTTTTTTTCTGATCTAAAATACTGAACAAAAACTACTTTCATACATAATTGAAACGGTTTGCAACACTTATATTTTGTATCTCGACTAAAAAAAAAGCTTTTAGCGGCTCTGACCAGTAGTAAGCCCAGGACCAAAGACGTCACATATCGCGCGCTTTCGGCAACGCGGGTCGCCCTCGTAGGTGGAGGAGGTTTCCGCGTCGTCCGGTTAAAATATGACGCACTGATATTTAGTTACTCTCTCCGTGCCCGCTGGCTTGCCCGAACCCCAAGAGACGTGGAAACCGCAAAAAAGGTAGACGCTTAAATAGGATTGCAGGGCCCCTTTAAGCATTGCAAACAAGAACGTCTCCTCAAAGCTGGTTATCCGCAAGGTCTTCTGGGCACTATTCTTGTTCAGATAATTTTAGCCACCCAAAGGCCCCGGGCTCCACGTAGTAAGGCTTCACATGTCATCTCCATACCATATGTGCGCAACTCTGCACACAGACTGAAGGGAATTGCAGCGCGCTTCAACACTTCAATTGTCTTCTCGTGCAAATTGCGCCTAAAAGAACTTTGCAGACGAGTGAGCAACAACGAAGCCCCCAAAGGATGTTCCATCAAACATGCCAATCAGACCGTTCCCTGTGAAGAGGGGGTGGTAATTAGGGTTGTTCGTTTTCGGGTTTTGTATTTTTTTTAATTCGGGGGGTAAAAATCGGGTGCTATTTTTCAAGCTGATAATCGGGGAGAAATCGGGTTTTTTTGTGGAAACATTCCGAAATTCGGGTATTTTCGGGTTAAATTTACAAATGTACTAAGTCAGTGCTTCTCAACCACTGATGTTTCGCGGACCACCTGTGGATAGGCGGAGATGATGGAGGACCAGGGTGTAAGATAGACAGGTGGGGAAACGAGAGCCAAATGAGCAACCGGATTGTGTCCCCCTCGATTTTCTCTTTTTCTGTGGCGCCATCTATGTGGAGCACCGCGAACTCTCACTCCGGGTGGGCGACCGGTGGCGACCGGCTAAACTGACGGAGATGGTTTCTCGTGAATTTTCAATGGAGGAGTGTCGTGCTCTCGGTTTATTTTGCGCCCTCTCCCATAGAGTTCAATGCAAATCCGATTCCGATTTTTTTCTTCTCGCCGCAGCGCCATCTGTCGCAAATCGGGGGTACCCGCAAGCAGACGAGTACACAATCCGGTCACGGCGCTGCGATAGGCTTCTATGGGCCGTTTCCCCACCTGTCTATCTTACACCCTGTGGAGGACCCCGTTCGTGGTGAGGGGAAGGAAAAGTTATTGGTTAGTTATGATAGTGATTCAATAAATTGATATATTTAAGGGCTAGCGTGAAGTAGACTTCTTTTATTGACATATACACGAGAAAACTCACCCGACAATCGGAACGTTTATGCGTAATCTGAAAAAAGACAACTTTTATTGCCATTAGAGAGGGCTTCGCGGACCCCTAGGATGACTTCGTGGACTCCAAAGGGTCCGCGGACCCCCATTTGAGAACCGCTGTACTAAGTAATACATTCGCTTTTTTTTCTTTCTTTTTTTTCTTTTGTATCACGAGCTTTTTATTCCATTATATTATTTGAGAGTGGGGGAAAATCGTCGTCTTGTTATTCCCGAACGTTAAACTCCCCTTGGGGAAGAGCTCCGCTGGTCCGATTAGCGCCGGTCGCTTCAGGGGAAGCACCGCCCATGGAATCCTCCTCTCCCTCAGGTGTCAACAAAAACCAAGACCGTTTGAGGGATGGTCGTCTTCGATCAGATATTTCGCTATGGAATAAACCTGTTAAGTTTTTTCGATCTGCTTACCCCGACTGACTGGCTCGGACGTTGTTCGTGAGAAAGGTAGACCGCCAGCGAGATGGCTATGCTACCCGAGAGACGAGGCTGGACGTCGAGATCTAACAGCGGTCGAAGGGGGATTGATAGTGTGTTTCATAAGCTGCGTGCATCAGGGCCGAAGCTACGTGGCATGCCGAGACGGTTCCACATGCACAGCGGAGGGACGGAATGTCCCTTCGAGGCCCCAACGCCTATTGTCGCTTTTCTTCAGCCGGCCTCTGTAGAATGTCACGGTGAGTTAGGCGCGCTCGTTGGGCGGTTGGTTGAGAGCCGCGTAGCGTCCACAGTGCTGCACGCAGCCTGACCTTTTCTTTAACGGCGCCGCCATCTTGAGAATTGCGGCGCCGACGACGCCGTCTAGCGGCTTAGAAAAAGAAATACCGGCTAGTTCTGGCAGCACATGCTATCTGGGTAGGCAACGGTGTGGGTATGGGGGGAAGTTGGCTAGACTTGGCTATGATGGGCTGCAATAACTTGGTTGGAGCTTGTCCGGTTGAATCCAGCTGGCTACTCACAGGCCATCACCTTGCCTCCTCGAGAGAACGAGGACGAAGACGGTGGGGTGTTTTGATTGAGTTTCCACAACGAAGTATATATATTCTACATTGTTTAATGCGTCAAATTAATTCCTTTCAGATGAAGCTCATCTAGGCATTAATTGAGCTCCTTGTTCCGGCCCTGCGGGCTGCGTCTCGAGCTGAGCCATCATTTCGTCCACCTCATCCTCCAGCCAGTCCCCTCTTTGTATTCTTCGGCAGTCTTCCAGGATGCTCTCGCAGGTTCGCTTTAAGACTACCGACTGCATGTATGCCATCAGCCTGTCGGTGACTTCGAGCTGTTTCATATATCCCTTGAAATGTCTTGTCACCAGTCCATCCCAGGTCATCACCACTGGTACTGTAATTACTTCGCACCCGGGGTACATTACCTTGAGCTCATTTTTTAGTACGTCATATTTCTGAGATTTTCGCAACTCGGTCTTGGCCAGGATGTTCTTGTTGGTGATGCCAACCTCAATCAGTGTGATTTCCTTCGTTCTCCGGTCATGTATCATCAGGTCGGGCTTGTTGTATTCAAGGGACAGTTCCGTCTCAATCTTTACGTCCGATTTTATCTTTACCCTATCATTCGATATTACCTTTTCAACTTTGTAATTCTTCAGCTTACTACTCCGGTTCAATCCATACTTCTTGGTGTAAAGAAAGTGAAGGCATCTGACAACTTCATCATGGCGTTTCTTGCAGTACAGGTCCAGCATTTCGCCACAGTGTGTCGCCAGGTGTTCCATCGACCTTGAGCCCTTGAAGCAGTGGGGACATCTTTTTGACATTCCTCCAAAGTACAGGTTACGATCCTGTAATTTGGTGAGCATCCCCTCCTGCTGGGGCGACATGTTGCCCTTCGTCAGCCACATTGATGACATTTTTCGGTCGTAGATGCTGGGCACCACACTGCTGTTGTCGTCGTCGTTATCCTCGGCTCGGGCATCTTCGTTGGCACTGTCTCCATTATTAAAAAGAATGCCGTGCATCACCTTCTCCTTTATTCGCGTCATTCGACTCTCTTCCTGTTTTTTTTGGATGTTTTTCTCTGTCAAGTTGGTCTCTTCAAGTTGGTACTTTTCTTTCAGGTACTCACATATTCGCCCAAGCTGGGTTTTTTCCTCTTTCTCCTGTTCCATCAGCGGTCTTGTCTGCGGGTTCTTTTCAAAGGATTTTAACATTTTGAATAGCATTAGCTCAGCTTTCTCCTCCACGCAAGCGAGTCCTCTTCCCAGTTGGTCGCGCTTCAGGTATAGCCGGTCCATATTCGCCGCATTCCTCGTCACCTTGTACTCGCTCAGGATCTTCCTTACCTCCTTGTCAATCGTTTCGTATTCTTTCGGCTTGAAAGGTAGGAGACCTACATAGTAATTGAGTGTCGAGAGGGCAAATTCGTTGATTCCTCTAAATAGGTTGGCAGCATTTAGCTTTGTCTTGCAAAGCATTCTCGTTCTTTCGGTGGCCTTGTTGGTAACGATGGCCCTGTTCTCATCTTTCACCACATTTCGTGAGTCTTCCAGGATGCCCAGATACTTGTAACCTCTGTGATCGTCCACAATCCTTCCGAAGACTCCACTGTTCCCGACGTTACTCGCCGACTTCTGCTGATTCACCTTTAGTCCCATCTGACAGAGCGTTTTTTTTGTTAGGCCACACAGCCTGGTCAGTGTCTCTTCTGTGTCAGCCAGTAATTTGATGTCATCGATGAAAATCAAATGGTTGCGTTCGATGTTGCCCATCTGCAATTGTTCGCAGTTCTGGTTAAGTCGGCGGCTCAAGGGCTCCAACGCGAGGACGAACAGCAACGGTGAAAGGCTATCACCCTGGAGGAGTCCTTTGTTGATCCTCACCTGGCCAATGTCGCTCTGACGACAAACCAGGCTGGTGCGTTGGAAGGCAAGCGTCCGCTTGACGAACTTGATGATGTTCTCCGGCATGCCCAACTTCGTCAGTACGGCTACCAGGTAGTCGTGTTTGACGCTGTCATACGCTTTTTGGATATCAATCCAGGACGTAAACAGCTCGTTGTTGTGCTTTTGGTTGAGCACTTTGTTGAGGAGGGCTTGCTGTTTGGCACCTTGGCAGCCTCTTCGAGTACCCATCTGGTTGGCCGAGATCACCTCATTCACCTCGCACAGGTCCGTCACCAGGGCTGTGACAACCTTGCTCAGCAGCTTGTAGATGTTCGGGAGCCAAGTTATGGGACGTAGCTCTTTGCCCTTGCTTGCTCGTTTCGTCTTCGCGATAAGGTACGTCGTGCCCACGTACAGTCGCCCGTCAATCTGTTCGGGGTCGTCAACTGCTTTGACTAGAAGGTCGGTGAGACGAAAGTGGAGTGCAGTCAGCTTTTTAATGAAGAAGCTGAATACGCCGTCGGGCCCTGGTGTCTTCCAGTTGGGTAGGGACTTGATCTTCTCCTCGATGACCTTCTTGACTTTCTCCTCCTCAGTTTCGGTCTGAAGCTCCACTAGGTCCAATAGGTCAATCAATTCCTGGTGCTCCCCTTCTTCGTCATCGGTCGCCCAGATTCCTCTCCAGAATAATCACCTCATCAACATCGATGTTCTCGTCAATCTCCTTCTGGTCTTCGTCAAGTCTCCGGTAGAAGGTGGACCGATTGAACTCGAACAGCTTGTTCGTTCTCCGATACTCGGTCCGGTTTGCCGCAATCATCAGTTTTTTCTCAAAGACCGCCCTTTTCTCTTCGATCTGGTCCTCAAGCTTCTTCAACTGGTCCTCGTTGTTCGAGTGGTACTGATTGGCTTTGCAAATTCGCTTTAGTGCTCTCGAGGGAGCCTCGTTCTGTTTGTGACTGGTGATGATTTGCAGCTGTTGACTAAACTTCTCGATCTTTTTTTTTTATAGACTCCTTCCACTTCACCTCTTTCTTTGGCTTCTTTGTAACCTCCTCATATGTCAGCTGGCAAGCGTAGATCAAGTCATTCAGCTCTGCTAGAGTATTTGCCTTCTTTTCCAGTTCCTCTCGCTCGATCACCAGATTGAGCATCTCGATGACCTGGTAGTTTACTTCCTGACTGTATACCTTTCTTGTTCTTCTTCGTTCAGTTTGGTGATTAAGGGCCAGTTCGATGTTATTGGCCAGCAGATTCTTCACATTGGTGTACAGTTGGCTATTTGTTATGGTCGCTGGCAACGGCCGTTCTCTTTCTTCGTTCACCTGACCATTGCCCGATTGAGTAGGCAGTTGTCGATTTTTCCACCGGGTATACTTGTTTTTCATCGTTGCTGACGTTACATTCCGGTTATGCTTCCGATGATACTCGATTGTTAATTTTGGCCATCAACTGTTGGGCATCCGTCCATGTGGTCCTTTACTTCGCTCGATCACCAGGGCCAACCATCTTTCTGGTGTTGCCGTCTCCCTGTCGACTCGCCTCACGATCGCCGCAAAAGCCACTTCTCTGTCGCCGGATTCCTCATCATCATCGCCGTTCTGGTCGGTTGGTGGTTCAGTTGGTTGATGGTCATCGCCTGTTGGGTTGGCACTGTTGTTATCGTCGGGGATGTCTGTTGGGGTTGGTGCCGAATGCGTCGATGGCCGTTGCACTCGCGAGACGTCGTTGATTCCGGAGGGGTTTTCAGTTCCGACGCTCGGAGATTTGTTATTTTGCGTTTCCATCCCTGTTTTGCAGTGACACAATCGTTGGGTTTTCGAAACACGCAAGAAAACCAGTATCTCGGCACTCACAAATTTGGAACACAACCGCCATGGACGTCTTTTCTTCATCTTTTATATATATATATATAAAAGATATATATATATATATATATATATATATATATATATATATATATATATATATATATATATATATATATATATATATATATATATATATAATATAGAGAGAGAGAGAGAGAGAGAGAGAGAGAGAGAGAGAGAGATGCAGGGTGACGGTAGAAAACGAACCAGGAGGATTTTATTCGACGTTTCGACCTGAGGCAGGTCTTCGTCAGGATTCCTGACGAAGACGTCAGGATTCCTGACGAAGACCAGGAGGATTTTATTCGACGTTTCGACTTGAGGCAGGTCTTCGTCAGGAATCCTGACGTCTTCGTCAGGATTCCTGACGATCAGGATTCCTGACGAAGACCTGCCTCAGGTCGAAACGTCGAATAAAATCCTCCTGGTTCGTTTTCTACCGTCACCCTGCATCTCTGTCTTCTACGCCTTCGGCCTCCAAGCCAACATGCCTCTCTATATATATATATATATATATATATATATTTATATATATATATATATATATCAATCCCCGCCCCTGCCCGTTTCGATCTGGATGAGCATCTTACCGGCGTGCGGTCGTGTATCACTACTGCGTGACGCACGTTAAAGACCCCAGGCTAGCGGTTGTACTGCACTGGCTAAATTGCTCATCTACAGCTGGGAGACTCGTCGCCCTTAGAGGCAGGCCAAGTTCTAGGCTGTATAAACATACACACAACCCAATTTTTTAGTATATATATAGTTTAATGTAGTCTTTGCAGGTAAGCTCTCGGCAGTTGATAGCTCCATCTTGAGTGGTGGCATGTAGACATTTTCATACCTTTCACATACATGGGGCTTGCTGTGATAACCTAATTGGACCACCTGCGCCAGGAATTAAAATCGGTCCTCTTGTCGTAGACGAAGTGGTCGTGAGCTTAAACGTGACGTTGAGTCTGATACGAATCTCTCGCGATTCAAGCTCGCAATCGACTGACTTCATAAATAAGGATTCTTGGGGAAAATGCGAAGCTCGATAACATTGCAGCCACACTCGCGCTGCAGCTTCTTGTGCTCATGGCACACTTTCTGCTATTGTTCTTATGTTTTTTTTTTTAAATTATTTATCCTTCCGACGATCATGGAGTGGTAGCCAGACAACCGTAGATTTTCGGAAATTGCAGCACGGTAAAAAGGAGCACTCGGAACGAACTCATGCACGACGTCCGTTTTTAAGCCTTTTCGCCCATACCCTTGGCGGTTGCATACCCTGTGTCAGCGGGCAATCCACAAATGCACCAGGTCGAGGGTACGTCAGTTACTGGCTGGTTTGAGGTTATGCCAGAAAGGTCTATAGACGCTTTACAGCAGCTGTGCATGGGCGCCGCCATAACCGACCTTCAGTTTTTGGTTCCTCTTATTTTTATCACTTGCCTCCATCATTACCACGGCAGGGCAGGTTATTGCCATTTCAGATTCGACTGTGTCCTTCTCCCCAGCGTTTGCCTTTGTGGAGGCTTGTCAAAGCCCTCTTCAGTGGCTGGGTATCTCGGTAAGACAGGAGAAGGTCGGCAATGGCGGCTGTAATTTGGCGCGTGTGTAAAGCGTCTATAGGTCACTCTTGTCCCGAGGTAGGGTAGCTAGCATGTGTGCACCGCAAACTCCGTGCGGCGTAAAAGTAAATAGGTTGGTTATCTGGTTTTAGAATTCGGGGAGAAATCGGGTTTATTCGGGTTTTACCCGAAAACGAACAACCCTAGGTATACTCCATCCCTTTTTCATGCGGTGACCGATACATTGGTCAGACAGGGCGTTGCCTGAACACCCGCCTACGAGAGCACGTCCTCGAGGTTTCCCGTGCTTCAAGCGACTCTTTTCATCCAATAGTTGTTCATCAACGCCTCTGCAAGAACTGTGAAGCCCGGTTCCTGGACACCAGCATAATTGGAAGACACAAGAACAAGCTCGGCCGAGAGATCATTGAAGCATACAGGATAGCCGGTGACGAACACAACATCGCTGCTCCTTTTCTTGTGTTATCCAGAGTTGAGATGAACCACCTGAAGCCAGAGCTGAATTAGTCAAAGGTCCCCCTATCTGATTTTGTCAATGGTGTTTCCTTTTTTCTTTCTTATTTTCTTTGTCTTTATCTTGTAGTGTATTTGGGGATTTTGCCCTTTTTCCAGGAGTATATAAATATATTAATTTTTTTCGTACCTTTCTCATTAGTTTCAAACGTTAGGGGGGAGATAGTACGTATTAAAGGAGACATCAGTAAATGTGTGTTGCTATAGTTGAAAGAACTGTGCTGTCTTTCCTTGTCCCTAAGTGTTTTTATTCTTTCTTTGACTCTTGTACTTTCACCAACCCGCTCTTTGTTCTTTGACTTGGTATATCCCTCGGGCGCCGCCGGCCAGTGTTTGTCCTGCCCAGTAGCGGCTTTTTCTGGGGAGGCAAAACACATGCCTTGCCCCCCCACTTTGAGAACTGGGGGGGGGGGGGGGGCAAGCGCCCCCCTTGCCCCCCCCCCCCCCCGGTTAGTACGCCCATGCCCACCCCCTAATTTCATTCCCGTAGTATCATAATCTCTGTCTTGTCGATACACAATATAATTAAGCGGGAAATAGCTGAGACTGAAATGCCAGCACAAAGCCAAGTCTCGGTCAAACAGATTATATCAGAACTCAACAGTATATTCGGCATAAACTCATCCGACTTAGTACGTAAGCCCCGGGTATTTTGACAGTAAACCTCAAGTGTCCGAAACATTTTCACTTGTTACCCATTCGGGCCTAAATACTCGCGAGCTGTCGAGCTTTCCAAGAAACTGATGAAATATTGAGCCCTCAGGCCAGAGTTTCGGCTGGTTCAAACTATCGAACACCGACTGGTCCCCCGAAGGGTGGAACGAAGAGTAAGAGTTAAATTTCGGCTGAAGCTTGGTAACGGTAACAGGTTTGTTGTCTAAAAACGGGGTAACAAGGTCCTCAATGTCAGACGCGGTAGTCATCGGACTCAACCTAGACACAAAGATTGCCTTGGTTGACGGTCGGCGGGGTACCGCAAGTACCTTTTCAGGCCTCCCAGTTCCAGTTGAAGCCAGAGAACGTCGCTTTCGCTGCACAAGCGTGAATCCATCAGGTCCGGTCGCCTGAGCAGTAGAACGAATCTCACGTCGGGTACCGGGAGCCTGTGCAGAAATGGCGGGAAACTCGGAGTCCACCTAGTTGCTGCACGTTGGGGCAGCGCTTTTGGCATCGAGCTTAGCCTTAGAACCTCTCCTGAGGCAGAAGGTGGCCCACCGGACGAGCCAGAATACGCCACCGCTGCCGCCGATTACAATGAGTGAGGTCTCGAAGCAAGAGGCAGACGTTCCAGTCACCCTCTTGTTCAGCAGGCCGAGTTCGGAGCGCAAGAAGCCAAGAACCTCGGCGGTCGAGACATCCCGTTTTGAAGATATCTTACTCAGAAGACGGACGAAGTCACGCTCATGTGTAGATTCCTCCGTCTCCGACGCAGATTCCTCGTCCCGCCCGTCATCGTCATGGTGGAGCAGGACCGTCGACGAATTCCGGCGGCGCCTGATACTATCCGAGCACTTGCAGGTGCTCCTACCACTCTGCATAAGCAAGTCATATTCATCCTGATCCACGGTCAGGATGAATCTCCCCGGCGTCGGCGATTTCGGATGCAGCAATCACAGCTTCTCTTGATCGCCACCGGCGGTCCGCACACTGTTGTCTTCAGAGAGCCAATCTTTCCACCCGGGTGTCGGCGGTTTCACGCAAACGGCGTCATTCGCTGCGCCTCGGCTTTAAAGAGTCTCCAAACCAAAAACGAAAAGCGTGCACTTTTAGCGGGAAGCGGGAGCGCTTCGTTCCAGTTTTTGGTTTGCACATGATTTCTGTCAGAGAAAAGCGGAGATATCGGGAAGAGAGGGTAGCGCGTGGATGTCGAGGCAGTCGTCAGGAAGATGTCACTCATGGCCGATCCATGAGAATGCTTCTGTCCACCTGCTTCTTCGCGTACGTCGCCTCTCTTGACCTCTTTCTTCCTTGCTCCGGTTCAAAGTACTTGTATGCTGCTTCGCGTCTGCTTCCCTTCCTCCTTTCCACTTCCTTCGTCCCTGTGATTGGTTGGTTGCACCCAGTAGTTTCGTCACGCACGCTTTCCAAGGCCCCACCCGGGTGTCCCCCGTAAAAAAACAAAACAAAAAACAATAAACGAAATTAAGCGGAACGTGTCGGGAAAGCTCCGCTAAAAGTGCACGCCCTACGCTTATTTTCTTTTTGGTTTGGAGACCGCTTTACGCTGTCACGTACGTTGTGCCACCGCCACGGTCGCTCGACCTCCTCCTCTCTCGCTCCTGCGGTGCGTCATTGGAAGCGTACAGAAAGACTCTTTCCTTCTTGTAAGAGGGGAAGGACGTAACGAACAAACGAACGGAACGAAAGAGCAAGGCGGAAACCGAGCAGCGGCCTCACAAAACCAGCCCAGTCCAAACCAGTCCAAACGAAAGACGGCTGCATGCACCATGGGCAATAAATGCTAATGCATTTAAAACAACGTACCATTAAAGGTATTTCATCTGCCCTTTCTCGAAGGCTAAGTTCCCTTTCGTAAAGAACTGGAGAGTTTCCGAAAGTCGCATAGAAGCCAAGACAGCCATTGATACGGGTAGCAGACGACGC
Organism: Ixodes persulcatus; assembly: GCA_013358835.2. NCBI lineage: Eukaryota > Metazoa > Arthropoda > Arachnida > Ixodida > Ixodidae > Ixodes > Ixodes persulcatus. The sequence goes on from JABSTQ010007733.1 coordinate 49,865, forward strand.
CGGCGTTCGACGATCGGACGCCAAACTCTGACGTCACTGCTCCCTCTGCGCGAAACGCAGACGACGGTCTTGCACGCTTTGATTGGAGGAAGGTTGCGGGTAGAGACAAAGGCAGCTATCATTTTCGTCTGCCCAGTATCCTTGCAATCAGAGATCGACACTTCTAGCTTAGAGGGTGCGGGACGTCAGAGCGCCAAGCATTGAGTGGAAGGATACAGTATTAAAATGATACAACCCGTATAAAGAGGGGAGGGTGAAATGACACGTGTCTTTCTTTTATTTTGACTAAAGAAAAGTTTATGATACAGTATCAGTGAATCTTGAAATTGTCTAGATTTTTAATTTGCATAGGCTTGTGTAGAAATTTATATTTGTATGTGCGTGAAATTTGTAATTAAATAAAAATTATTTGATTGATTGATTGGTTATGGTACTAATTTCTAGATGTTCATATACTCCTTATATCTTTCTAAACGCAGGGCTACCGGAAAGGGATGAATGCAGCCTTCATCTGGATTCTAATCCGAGCCGTTGGAAATGTACTGTATGTCTACGGTACCGTCCTCTTCGAGCTTCTGCACATTGTAAGGCTATTTATTAGGTCACGACGAAGCAGAACATTCTCAGAGGTTTTAGAGATTTAACATTCTATATGAGCGGTGTGCGATCACCTCGTGACCGCAAGTCAACTCGTCGCCCGTGCACTGCAGTTTTCACGATGTTTTCTGTCACGAAACAAAAAAAAAAAAAAAGCCTAGGATGTGGTGACGTTAATAAATTATTACATTAGAGGAATCAGTGCTGAGACAGAGATCTCAGTTCATCTCACCATTCCCCCGACTGGGAGCCGAAGCTGGTACCCTACCCCTCTGCCACTGAAGTCGCGTGCTTCGGTCTGCATAATAAAGGATATAGGATACGTTAGGAGCACGGAATTGGAGCGAACAGTTCGTAGATTTGGCCTCCAGTCAGAGGTAAAGCCACTCGATTCTGGGAAAGTAGCGCCATTGTCTTCCCAGCCTTCTAGCCGGACAAAAACAGACACTAAACTTACAGACGACCAAAATAACCCAAGGTGTTTGGCTGATCGATCCCTGTTGCCATGGCAATCGCCATTTCGTTCTTTTTTTCTTTAAATCTTTGAAGTTTTCAAGGGTTAAATGTTCTGAACCAGTCACGCCAAGATCGCTATGGAGAGCATCATAGTATTCCAAGCGTTACTCGCCAATATAAACGTCTTTGGCACTGTGAATGCAATTAACTTATCAATCATGCTTATCTCCACAGAAATCTTACAATGATGTTGTTTTTCTTGCGCATTTCAAGACAAGGAAATTATTTGCCGCTAAGCACCGACGCCGCATGTGGTGGCGGTGCGAAAATGTGCGCTTGTTTCAACGGTGTCTGGATAACAAAATCTCGGTATACAATAAATGTCTTTATAAAGCAGCCTGTCACCGGAAATTGGGATCGGCTCACCAAGAATGGAGAGGTCGAGAAGAAACTGTTTGTTCCATGGACCAAAATGGCGAACATGTGGGGAGATTGGCGCTACTTTCCAAGGACCCAGTGACTTCAATCAGAGGAAACAGTGAACTAAGTATCGAAGTTTAGTTCTGCTTGCATTGACAACGTTAGAGACAATAAATGAGCTGCGCTTAGAGTATCGCCACTCTGTTCCCCGATTTTGTTTTTGTGGGTGCCGCCATTTTGGAGTTTGTGCAGAGCAGACGCAACTGTCGACTCTCACAATTCAGGAATGCGACTTCCTCACCTTTCAGTGCGGTGTTAGGAAGCACAGGTAATATTGTTTTGGTCTTTGGCCAACTGTTTTAACATTTCTGTAAGAGTTTCCAGTGATTTCAGAAAAAGCTTCAGATAACTGTCAATCATGACTTTAAGAACCAAGATGGCTGAAGTGTGGTTACTCTGAATCGTAGCTTATTCAGCGGCTCTAGACTACGTCATATTAGGTCCCACTGTGGTGACCGTTCTGCTGAGCGATTACTTTCTGCAGCATGCATTTGGCACCACCAAGTTTTTTTTTTTTTTTTTTAAACAAGAAGAAAAATAAAGCGAGAAAGGATGGCCACCATTAGAGCCACTAAATAAGCTAAGCTTCTGAGTAACCACACTTCAGCCGTCTTGGGGCTTAAAATCATGGTTGCCAGTTATCTGAAGCTTTATCTGAATCGCAGGAAACGCTTTTCCGTCCTCCAGGAATGTTAAAACGGTTCGCCATAGAGCAAAACAGTATCACCTAAGCTTCATAACACCGTATCTAAAGCTGAGGAAGTCGCATTTTTGGATTGTGACGATCGACAGTGGCGTCTACTCTGCAATAAGCACCAAGATGGCGGCGCCCACTAGTAGAACGAGGAACGGTGTGCCGATACTCTAAGAGTAGCTCATTTAGTGGCTCTAGTCACCAGAATGGTGTCATAACGTCACGTGCAAGCCATGTACCGAGACAGGGGCAGAAAGAGGAAAAGAATTTGACGGTAGTAGAAAAAAAAGCAAGGACGGACAACGTCGTCTCTCTCTCTCTCTCTCTCTCTTTCTAGCGAGAGATGTCTGTTCGTGTTTCTTTTTGCTTTCGTAAAATTTTTGTCACCTTTTGCCTTAGTAAATTTTGAAATTGCGAAATTGCGGAATAAATTTATCACGGTAAACTTCCGCCGGCTCGCCTGCGCACTGACTGTTATTTCGATGATGTATATATATGTCTGCGAATCATCATCTAAGTCGGTTACTTTTTACGGACAGCCCGAAGCCCTCTTTGACGGCTCGGCTTTCTCGCAAACCGTAAGTTCCTTATTTGTATTTTGTGTCTTTATTCATAGGTCTTTCTTTATTTCTCAACTAGCTTTTGTTATCATTGTCGAGAAAAAAGTGAGCTATGAAATGCCATCTGCACCCATGCAAAGACGTTTATATGACAGAGTAGAGGAACCATTGCTGGGGAGTCTAGCAAAATAAGATTCAGACAGCTTCCTTATCGGTGTTTTCAAGCTCAGGTGATATCGTTTTGTTACTGAGGAAGCGATGTTCGCAAAGAATGAAATGATCGATAGATAGATGGTGCACTGATGCGATTTGGTCTGCCGTGCTGGCAGATGAGCCACTGCGAGTGGAATGCTCTCTTTAGCGTATTCGCGAGCATATGAACTGGTACTTTGACGCAAGCAATATATTGCTTGCGTCAAAGTACCGGTTGGAAAGTCACCTTTTGCTTTCGTCAAAATACTTCTTTTCCATTCCTGGCTCTATTGAACCACTCGTATTTTAAGGGAAAGGTGAGGGGGCGGAAGGGGCGATTCCCTCCCCCCCCCTTTCCTTCCTGGAAAAAACATTTCTAAAAAAAACAACAACAACGAAAGAAAGACTGGCGTGCTCCTTTTCTTCCAGGAAAGAGATAGCTTTTAACGTTTCATACCACATAAATATTGCGTGCAATGGAGCCATGTTACCAAATGGTAACATTCCTGTTGCTTGCAAAGTTGCTGAATAAACAGTTTATAATTTTTTGCAGCGGTTGCTCGTAATATAACAGTGCTTAACAAGCAAAGTATAATATTTTTTAAGGTTACGAAATACATCGCTTCATAAAGGGATATATATATATATACATATATATATATATATATATATATATATATTATGAGAGTAAACGTACTTCGAATCTTTTAGTGGATTTTTATGACATATTGGTCGAGGTTTCGGCCTGAGTATCAATCCTGATGAAGGCCTGAGTCATCAGGTCTGACTCATTGGTATATATATATATATATATATATATATATATATACCAATGCAAGTGTGATGCTTATAAATAAAATAAAATATTTTAAACGCAAGTATTTCTCTCGTGGAGAGAGGTGTTTCCATCCGAGTTCGTTAATGCTTTAAAATATTGCTTTAAGTAAAACTGTACTTTTCACTAATAAATAGATCGACAGAAATTTGAATACGTTCCAGTTAGTACTTTAAATTTTGTTTTATATGGGTGCTATGTTGTACGCAACTCTTCATGAACTGGCAACATACTGGTGATATACAGTATTTGTTTAAGGGACACGAGAGCGGTTTTTAATTTATTTAGAATAAAATTTATTACACCTCTAGCCTTTTCAGTTAAATAACAAATATATGAGTACATTTTAAGTACAGCCTGTATTCTGCTTACAATCAATGTCAGCACTGCAAACTTACGTCACATCCAAGCCATGTGCAGGAAGCCCAAACGAGAAAGGCAAAAGTAGTTTTTCACACTGCGAGCATAGAATATACGGAACGGTACATACTCCGTCAGAATGTAGCGCTCTCCTGGAATAAAATACAAAAGTGTGTGGACTTAAATGTTTTTTTAATTAAGATCTGGGATCAACTTTAATGAACCTCAAGTGAAAAAAATAGGACGCTCGTGGACTTCATGAATTCGGGTCCTCGGCTATCCGGTGGTTTGTTATTGAAAATTTCTAAAGATCCCACCGAACACTTAAAAATGTTAAGACTCAAGTTCTCAGTTTTATTCGGACGGAGTCGAAGCGCTCGGTGATACGTTGCTTTGATTTTTCAGTAAGAAAAACATGGCTCGCTTTGTTCGGTACGTGGGCTCTAGAAGCCGCGATGAAACGGGATACAGTTTGTCACAAGAATGACAAATAAACCACTACGGGGATGAGCTGAGCTAGTTGGTTATTATACATCACGGGTGGAACCAGCTGAACAAGGAAGGAAGGACAAACAGAAAAGACAACTAACCTCCAGACTACCAACTATTTTATTAAATCGTCCTCCGCTTCTACTAGTTCTTATGCGTATGCCTTTGCTTCTGTTTTTTTTTAATTTTCTTTAGCCAATGTTCCTTTATTCGTATCCAGTGTTTCTTTATCCAATGTTTCACCCACAACGCGTTCTTCAATCATATGACAATGAACAAAACACAACAAAACGCCTCTGGATAAAAGAGTATTTCCCAGCATGGCGTCATCATCTCGAACAGTGTCGACAGGGTATGACAACTGTGAAAAGAACTCCGCTCCAGGCGATAGGGACGTTCCTATATCAGCCAGAGCACAAAACCGGTGTTTGAAAAAGGACCCAAATATGCCATAGCACCCAAGCTTGATTCTGTAGACAAGCTAACCTTATACGCCAAATAGCCGAAAAAATCCGACGAGACCGATGACCACAAATCATATTGAAAAGGGAATTCAAGTCTTTGAGCTTCAACCACTGGGCCCAGGCGAAAGTGAACTTTGGCCTACTATACAAGAGCCGCGGAGCAAACAACTAAAGCTGTGCGTCTCAGACAAGCAAGGAGGATTCGTGGTCCTAGCATCCGACACATATGGAGAGAAAGCCCACCAGGCCATCACCAGAAATTTTATCCCTGTTGTCAGAAAACAAACCAAAGCAGCAAAACAAGCCATCCTCAGATTGCTAGACGAAGCTAAGATTAGAGCCGCAAAAATGACCTGTTATCAGTGTTCTTTTCAGCCAAACTCATAAAGGAAGAGTTCCTTTCCAGGCCATCGTATGAGAAAGAACCACGTGGCTGGCACGCATGTCAAAGTTTTTTGCACAATAAATCTCCATCGTACAGATTAGAGACCCTTTCCGGATATCAAACTCGGAACATGTTAATTCCTTCCTTCAAGATCAAGGGCACCTCATCGCTTCTGGTTTTTCTATTGATACGGAGGACATGTATTACTCCATCCCGCACGCAAGCCTCATACATGTTCTCCAAGCCACCATCGAGGAAAAAGGTTTCGCCAAATTCCAAAACACCGCAGGCATGAGCTTAAGCACCTTCTTGGAAATCTTAAGATTCTACCTGTCAGCGACTGTAGTGGCCCATCAAGATCACCAGTATGTGCAAAAGAGCGGTGTTTGCATTGGCTCTCAAGTGGCTCCGCATCTATGCGAAATCCTCCTTGCGAAGTGTGGACAAGCAATCCAGAAAGCCATGCAAAATGCACACATAGGGATTATTTTTAGGTTTGTGGACGATTTTCTTATTTTTTGCATCACAGAAGTCAATGACCAACCCGATGGATGCCTTCAAATCACCTTAACACAATTCCCAAAAAGCTGCATGGGCCTCACCTTCACCCTTGAAACTCCAGTGGATAAATCAATTCGGTTTCTTGAATTGGCGTTGGAATTCCAAGCAGGGCATGTCTGTTGGCAATACCAAGCACGATCGGGGAAAGAGTTTCTTTCCTATGAATCCGAACATTAAAATAACAAAAATAAACAAGGAGTGGTCATCGCAGCCCTCTCCGCAAGCCTAAAGAAGACCTGCCAACATCAAGTCCAACAAAGCCTTGATACTCAAATTTCCCGATTTCACAATGCCGATTATCCAAGATCCTTACTGGCTTTCATTTTTGAAAAAAAGAAAAAAAAGATATGCCGCACTGTCAAGAGGAACAATGTCCATCGTGAAGAACCAGCGAGGAAATCCAAAAAGCCCCCTATGCAGTGGTCCCGTATATTCAAGAGGTCACCCATAAATTGAAAAAAAGATAGCAAACCGGCAAAACGTTCAAGTTTTTTCTTCGGCTCCCAACAAGGCTTATTCCTTAAATGCCGCAAGATCAATCAGGTACAAACCGACAAGAAACATAAGTGTGACACCAGGCACAGGAGAAATAACGTCTGTGCCAAAAAGGAGTCGTTTACATTATACCACTGACATGTGTGCGCTGCTATATTGGACAGACCGGGCGTTGCATAAACGACCGTGCACGTGAACATGTTGCAAACCTAAAAAAACCTCGCGGGATGAGGATACCTCGCTGCCCATTGTCAAACTAGCAAATGCAGAGCACAGCTTGAGCAAGCATGCATTATAAGACGCCCTAAAAACTAGTTAGCAAGGGATATATGGAGGCCTTGGCTGTTCAAGAAGAAGAAAACTGTTTCAGCTCCGCTTCAATAACCCTGCAACCTCAAGGAAAGCTCTTTCTACAGGACGCCCTTCCTGCTCAATGGAAATAGAAGGAAAGGGGCAGCATGATACAGGATAAAGAAAAGAAAAAAGCAGAAAGAAAGGGATACGCACAGTGGCGTAGCAACCGGGGGGGAGGGGGGGGGAGGGGGGGGGGCCTGGGAGCCGGGTACCAAGCGTCCCAGTCACGTGGCGGTGCCACTTCTGGCAGCACACTGACACTCCCCCCCCCCCCCTCACCCCGCTTTACAGGGAGTGAAGGGGGGGGGGGGGCTACGAAAAACATGAGGAACGCGGGTGCCGGATGGCCTAGCTACGCCACTGGGTACGCATAAGAACTAGTAGAATAGGAGGACGACTTATTAAAATAGTTTGTAGTCCAGCGGTCAGTTGTCTTTTCTGTTTCTCCTTCTTTCCTTGTTCAGCTGGTTACAGCTGTGGTGACAAATAAACGCTTTCTTATAAAGCCGAGAGGCAATCCAGTATCCGCTATTGAGACCAAAATAATGTCGCAAACATTTGATTTCATCTTCTATACAGTTTTCGCCGTCTACGAGGATTGCCAGCGCCACGTTCTGGCTCTTTGTCGAGGTACCGTACATCGTTTTTTTTTGTTAATTATTTTTGCTGATTTTAATTTTGGAGCGAAATATAAATGTTGCACAATAACAAAAAATTTTTTTTCTTTCTTAGGCGGCTAAGCGGCTAACGAGAAAGTAATTTTTTTTTTTTTTTTGTGATGAATGGCGGGCTTGCACGTATCAAGGGTTAAGCCCTAAGCTAAGTATGGTGTTCGACTACATTCTGAATTCAACGCATAAAAGTCAAGAAGACGACGATACTTCGAAGTTAATTGTGCTAACGATCACTTCGACGTTCAGTTCAAGTAAAAGAAGCTGCGAGAAACTGAGGGAGTGGAGGAGACGAGAGCATGCACGGACGTCAGAACACCGAGCTCTGGTTGGAACGATTAGTGGATTGATGCAAAGCTAGTTGCCTTTGTCTCTACTCGTTGTTCGAACGCGCTTGAACGCGAACGCCGGACTCATAAAAGCCGGCGTTCGGCGTTCAAATGCGTTCAAAGACTGACTAGAGACCAGAACAGCTAGATTTCCGTCTACCCTCTAATCCTTCCAATCAGAGCTCGGCGTTCTGACATCCCCGCGCGCTCTCGTCTCCTCCTCTCCCTCAGTTTCTCGGTTTAAAGCCACTGACAGAGTGAAAACGGCGAGGCCTGACTTTGGAGCACCCGGCGTCCTGCAAGCGCTCCATTGCTTACGCCGTGTTTTGACTGCGCACTCGCACTCGAGGTGCACGAGACGCCGACGCATTGCCGAAAGAGGAAACTCGCGTTGGAGAAAGGACAACTGAAGTTCCCTGCCGTCCTCACCTCGCCAGTGACTATGCGCCGAGAAGCTTAGGGAGAGGAGGAGGCGAGAGAGCGCGGGGACGTCAGAACGCCAAGCTCTGACTGGAATGATTAGTGAGAATAGACCTAAAGCTAGCTGCCTTTGTCTCCACTGCACTCGTCGAACGCACAAGAATGTGGAACGCCGGCGTTTCGCGTTCTAGCGCTTTCGACAAGTGCAGTGAGGAGAAAGACAGAGAGCTTTAGGTTGTACCACTAATCATACTAACCACAGCTCGGCGTTCTGGACCGGCTTTCCAGAAACAGCGTCTCAGCTCAGACCGGGGGAAAAGAAGCACCGCCAAAGCCAGCGCACGAGTTGAGCGGGACTCAAACCGCGTCTCAAGACGCTCCAGCGCCCCAGCCTTTGCAGTGCTTTCTTTCACCCAGTCTCAGCTGAGACGCTGTTCTAGCAAGCCGACCCTGACGTCCCAGCACGCCCTCGTCTCTTCCTCTTCCGGGCTTTCTCGGCGCAATGTGAAGTCAAGTCAAAATGTGTTCTTATTTTAAAACAAGTTGTTAATTCATAAGATGCCTGTTTAGGTAGGGGGTCCTAAAGTCCCCCCCCCCCCCCCCCCCAAAAAAAAAAAAAAAAAACGGTTAGAAGTTAAACTCCGAATGAGAGCCCATACTTCCCTTAATGCGCCAAAAAATTGAGAGAGAGGAGGAGACGAGAGTCTCCTCCCGCGCTTTCTCGTCTCCCCCCCTCCCTCAGTTTCTGGCCGCATACCAATCGCTAGACGGTCTTCAAGGCGAAAAAGAAAAAAAAAACACGTTTCGTTGTTTTTTTTAGTAAAGTAATAATCTAAAGTCTAAAATAGTTAATCGAATGCGACTGTAAAATGAGCGTTTCATTGGACGGACGCAGGCGTTTGTGCTTTCGAGGATGTACGGATACAGTTGTCACCTCAGATCCCTTGGCCTCGCCGATGATCACCCGCACGCTTCTGGCGATCTGCCGGCTGCCAGGGGCAAACGTGGCCCCCACCTCTCTGTCAAGAGCGACTGAGATGGCTACAGCATTTCCGGTGGCGGTGTTAGTAGCAATAAACGCCATGAAAATAGTTTTGTCTCTGTTCCTGAATTCACGTGGTTCGAAAGCTAGGAACTCGGTGAAGAAAAAATCAAACACAGAATGTACAATTTGCTTTGACAGTTTAATTAAAGCAAAAAAACAACAACAACAACAACAAGGAAATATACACGTTCAATCCCTGCTACTACATAAACAAACAAATAAGCAAATATAAAATGGCTCATTGAAAGGACAGTAAACGTTATACTCGTTTCACCTTAAAAGTACACTGACAGTGTATTTATGCTCGCCATGGTTTTTTATTTGTACATGACATATGAGAACCCAACTACCCAGAACACAATTTGCGGCTGGAAATTCTTTTTCTTTCCGCCCGAAAACCATCGATCGAGAACTGGCCGGTTTGAGTCGCGCTCACTCTCCTCTCTGTGGTCACGTGCAGTTTAGACACAACCAGCAAATATAATCCAAGTCGGGGGTCATTGAAGACACAACCACGTTATTACAAATAAAAAAAAATAAAAAAAC
>JABSTQ010007734.1:0-53615 GCA_013358835.2 Ixodes persulcatus
CTCGGCCCGCTGGTCTTCGCCCAGTAAAGCGAAAGAGGTCCTGATGGTAGAAACATACCAGTGGAGCAGGTCCTGAGAGCAGCCGCTGCTAACCTGAGGTTTTCAGACTGCCCTCCTGATCCTCATCTGGCTGAGGCACTGTGCTATTCAGAGATTCGTTTGCTGCAGCGTGAAATGGATCTTAATTGATCACAGCTCTATTGGGCCTGTGGGTTTTTGCCCTAAAATGCATGCGCTCATGTTCCCTGACAATGTCTAGCACTTCAGTTGCAGCCGTTTTTTGGTAGCAGCATGGTTTAGTCAGCTTGGGTTACTCTTGTCGAGTAACCGAGTAAGAGAACTGAGCACTCTGTCGACTGCTCAGTTTCGTATTGTGTGTCTAATGCTTGCTTTTCTTTGTTTCTTTTTGTGTACTTTGCAGCATTTTGGTGTTCAAGTTGCTGCCAAGGTGCTGGTTAGACCGGAAGCCAAGGCCGCAGACTACTGCTGACCACCTGCTGGCGAGAGATGTGCGGCAGATGGCTGGCGTCGTCCTCATCAACCCGCATGTAAGTTGTGCATTTTATCCGAAATCCAGTAGAATTGGGTAGGGTTCACTCGTCTTTTTATGGTGTCTGCAGTCTAAATAGATATTATTCTTGTTATAAAGTGTCATGTCTTGTGGCACATCAATGGGCCTATTTATAAGGATTGAGTTCCACACAAGAAAGTGGATCCAAGTATGTGCAGGAGTGTGGGCTCCTTTTACAGGAAGCATTCCAAATGCCACAAATTCCGAAATATCGCAATGCTGAAATTATTCTACGTCAGGCATACCCCAACTGGGGTACGCCTGATGTAGGAATGCAGAGACAAAAAGGTCCAAATGCCGAAACATGGGGAACAGTTGTGTCTCGATTTATAACCTAACATATCTGCGAACGTTAAAAAGAAAATCTGGAACAGTGCCACAGACTACTCCTAATCAGGGCACGGCCAACACGGCGGCGTGATTTTCCAAACTGGTAGTTGTCCTCCCACCATCGCAGCAGGTGGGAAGCTTCTTGCGGGAAGGGTGGTTTCAAGGACGCATAGGCATCTCATACTCCTTTGGTGGGCAAGAACGAAAGGGCTGCAAGCTGCGTCGCTTTGATGGCGAAGCCATCTACATAATTTTTGTAAAGCACTACCATTTCTAGGTGCTGCACTCCTCCATACTGATTGGCACAAGTGGAACAGGAACTGTGCACATCTGACAACGGGAGCAACGATCGAATACAGTTTGATTGCTGCCAATTTGAAATCTGTACTCATGGTTTTCAGATTTAGCGCAAGGCCAAAATCTGCAGCAAAGTTCAGTACTTCTTCCAAGAGCGCCTCGCACGCCATCTGGGTTCGTTGAGTCACGAGGCAGTAAACAAATGGGAACACATGGCCATAAAGATTACCATGAATTTTTTTAACTGCCTGAAGAGCAGCAACAGAGTCTTAAGTTCCATTCATGAGCCACATTGGAGTGTCATTCAATTTCCTCAAGTTTCTGTCGGTGAAAAAATATTGATAAGAGTTGAGCTCTGCCTGCGCTAGTCGCCCCGCAGAAACTCCCAACCAGGGGCGGATTTAGAGGGGGGGTCCGGATGTCCTGACCCCCCTCTTGATTTCTGCATGTGTAAAATTTAGGGCGTAAAACGAAGGAGAGGGGGTTCCTGAACATATGGTACGCTGACCAACAGCTGACCCCCCCTCAAGAAATTCCTGCGTCCGCCCCTGCTCCCAACTGCATCCGCCCCTGCTCCCTGTTCTTAACTCGCCCTCGATTATGAGCACATAAACAGTGTACGGCTTGTGTGGGCAGTCCGCTTTCCTGTTCGTATGCAATGACGCATACATACCAAGCCTGCGATGTAAAAGAAATGTGGCAACAGTCAGTATTGTTCGCTTCTAAATGGTAGCCTCTTTCCAGGCTGCCGGAGAGAAGTGATGTGTCCTATTGCCCTGCCGGCCTAATGGTATAGCAAAAATGTTATATCATTATGGCAAGTCCTAATGGGATACGTAGTGGAGACAGTTTGTCGAAGAAGCCATCTAGTGCCTCTTTTATGGCACTAACATGGATGTGGTAAAGCAGTGACACCGGAGGATGCACACGGCAGTTTTCATATTGCAGCTTTGTAGCATAGGAGTAGAGGTGCCGTGAAGGCAGTGTTGGAAAGCAGCAAACTTTTTGTTTCGAACCCAGGCAGAGTTAATAAATTACAAACTTTGCAAATTCGAACCTCAGCAAGCTTTGAAAATTTTCATACCCTTTAAGCTCGAACTTTGGGAGGTTCACAGCATCCCCACATGGGAGTGCTCTTTATGTTCTGCGAGTGGCCAATTGTTGGCCCGTAATTTTTCGGGTACCCCAGGTGTTCACGATACTAGTAGGGAATTAGCTGTTGTATGTTTGTTCTGTTTCAAATAGGATTGTTCATACTCGATCGAAAAGGGTATTTACACCTTACCAACTTTGCATATTTTTAATTAGATAATTGTTCACGTTTGTTTCATGCAGCCCTTCTTCCTGAATCGAGAAAAGGCCCCAAAGAGGGAATACTTCACGGCAGATGGGTATCACATCCACCGTATCCTTGGGGTCCGCAAGATGAGCAAGCTCATCAAGGTCCATGTCAAGAAGAAGCTCGGAGCACAGTGGATTGGTGTCAGACACTGCCTGGAGCTACCACAGATCTACTCGTGCAGCCACTGCACACTCGTGCAGCCACTGCAGGACAAGAGACCACAAGTTGTGGTTGTGCCTCAACTTCATCCGCCACCAATAACCATGGTAAGCTGTGCCAAACTGCATTTAGCTAAAAAAAAACAACACAGGGTCTCTTTTGTTATCCCCAAGACGACTTCAAGGCGAAAGCCCAAGCGCCGATGCATTAATGACAGACACGCGATTTACGGATGCGGTGGTACCCCAAGTGTACACCAAGTAAACAATCTAATCTCGAAGACTGCATAAACATTGTGGCTCCCTGAAATCCAAAATACACTATGGGCAATCTTTATTAAGGCGAAAACCTTATATGTCTCATCGTTCAGTCCTTGAGAAAAAAACACGTCGACAATACGAAAGGTACCGTGCAAATATTAATATTCCTCCAAAAAGACTTTTAGCCCACGTCCCTCGGCTGGTGTCGAACCAGCAACCTTTCGTTCAGTAGTTCAACGCAGTACCCCTCCGCCCGTGGCAGAACATAAACGTTTTGGTACCTTTCATATCGTCGACATTTTTTTCTCAAGGTCTGAACAATGAGACATACAAGATTTTCGCCTTAATAAAGATTGCACATAGTGTATTTCGGATTTTAGGGAGCCACAACGTTTATGCAGTCTTCAAGATTAGATTGTTTACTTGGTGTACACTATGCTAGGCAACCTCTGGTTTCTTTTGTATGCTTGTCTAAACAAATGATTTGATGCAGTAATGAAACCGTAGTCAGCACCATGAATTCATTGAGTGCATTAGTTTGACAAAGTGTGCCTACTGGTTAAAGAAGGATTACGTGCTTTCAGACAAATTCGAAAAAAATCCAAAAATGACTAGCCGGTAAAGATCCGTCAGATCGTATTTCTTCAATGAACTTCGATTGTGAAGCTTGTACATGGACAAAAAATAAAACCACTGGGTGACATTTTTTTTTCCGCTAGACTACTCAATACAGGCTCTGACTTACCAAGAAAAGATCTCGCTTCCCTTTTAAAATATTGACCAGTTAAAGAAAAGGGGAATTATTTTGCTAATTTATGCTAAGGACAAATTATTTATCTATTTCTGAGACAGTTAAAAAGCTAAGTAAGCCAAGACCTGAATTTTCCAAAAACTACTAAACTCTGAAAACATGGAACCCTACTTATAAAGGAACACATTTGCTTCTGAGTGACATCCCACACCCTCTCTCCTCTTCCTGCAGCCAGCAAGCCATCGACTGCCCGCCATCGACACAATTCTTGCGGTGCCGGACCTGCCCAATAGAATGACTCGGGAAGGTTTGTAACAATATTAGCATAGAGGATGTGATACACAAAGACTGCTGGACGGTACACGACAGCCCTGTTGCTGTACATTGTTCTGCAGGCCTCGTGTCGCACGTCCTCTATGATGGTAATGTTACTTATTATTCACCACTCTGACAGCACTGGCAAAACCTTCTCAAACAGCCTTTTTGAAGGCCAACCATATCCGTTTTCGAGATGCCCACTTATGGAAGCTGCCTCCTGTGTCTCGGAAACTTTGTAGTTGAAACCATTAAAGAAAAGTGTCCAAATTACCTGGAGTATGCCAAGATCTACATAACATTACTTTTACTGTGCTCTCCCTTTGCAGAACAATCTGCATAGTGGTGGAACCATAGAAATTATAGCATCTTTTATGTGGGGATGCTACAAATGTTTTAGGAGCCTTTAAGTTAAGACAGAAAACACAGAAGTTAGAGAGGTACAAAGTTTAACATTTATTACCTTGAAAGCGCAATGTTTCAGCCAAATATGCCATTGAAATATAAAATGTACCTACAATTTAACCATAGAAACACACTTCACTCAATTTAATCACGCGTCAATCTATTTTGTACCGAATAGAGCAGCGTGTCGGCTGCCCCGGGACAAGTTTGTGTGCAGTCTTTCTAGTCTCCAAGAAATGCTGGCACTTCCATCATTACGTGCACCAAAAAATCAAGGGAAAGTAAACAAACGAGAAAGTAACTGCATGGAAAGGTCTTTAATCCGTGCTTGTTTGGGGGGAAGAAGGAGGGGGGGGGGGGCGCAAAGTTTTCTTTTGCAAGCGGGGATCACAATGACGTCGCGGCAAGAGTTGTAGCAGAATGTGCATGCCTGTTGGTTTGCGGGTGCAAGCACCATGTCTACCAAAATGGAGTTCCGGTTCATTTTGTTTTGCGGAAAACATTTCTGGCACTGCGAACTTTTAGTCAAGGCAACAAATTCTTGGCCACAGTGTGTAACCCCATGATGCTCGATAAAGATGGATCTCCATTGTGATAAACAACTCCTATCCACCAAGCAGGAGACACATTCTCTAGCAGTCAGGCTCTGCCGAGAGCCCCAGGCCCGTACCTGCAAGATACACACACAAAGAAAAGCAAGCATTAGACGCAAATACAGAACTGAGCAGTCGACAAAGTGCTCAGTTCTCTTATTCGGTTACTCGGCCCAGAGTAACCCAAGCTCACTAAACCCATGCTGCTACCAAGAAACAGCTGCAACTGAAGTGCCCAGACATTGTCAGGGAACATGAGTGCATGCATTTTAAGGCAAACACTCAAGCCCAATACAGCTGTGATCAAGTAAGATCCCTGTCGCACTGCAGCACAGGAATCTTCGAACAGCACAGTACCTCGGCGAGATATGCAATGAGCACAAAGAAAAAAACTGATCTGAAACTGTCGACACGAAGCTCGCAAGGAAGCTCGCAATGTCTTTGCACACGTGCAGAACAAACATCGTACCTAACTTACCTGCAAGCACCCTCAGACCCACGACCAAGACATGCGGTTAGAAAAGCATGCATGCCATGTGGCTCAAGACAACTGTGAGCAAGGAACACCCCTAACGCTTTCAGCAACGAGGCAAACCAAGGAGCACAGTGCCCCGGCCAGCTGGTGTTATGCAGTGAAAAGAGAACATCTTGGGCAGCAAGCAACAGATGCTGCATACAGTGCATGAACGAGATTTATTATGCAGTGAAAGCAGGTTGAATGTCTGACAATCGGAACATGCACTCTGAGCAAACGCCTGTTAGTAAGAAAGGAGGGGACAGAATAGTTAGCACAACGTGGACCTCCTCAAACTGTGTCAGGGTGGGATCCGGAACCCAAACTGGTGTTGCTGCAGAAAGTATGTGCGCCTCACTCGGGGTTCACATGGAACGTAATTACAACCCTGGCTGGCTTCCGAAGTGTTAGCTAAATATTAACCGCTCCGGCTTCGCAAGTGTTAGCTAAAGGGTATTTGACGGACCATGTGGATATATCTCTCCGTGTACTGTAAGGACCATACGCTGCATACAGAGTTTTATTGCATCTGAAAATGCTATATGCAGTTAACGGGAAAGATGGCATGCCTATGACCTATGACAAAGCTTGGCTTCTGATAAAGATCCTTGAAATTTGTGATTTAGGTGGAATATATGGAAGAACGCTTTACCGTTGCTGACCGCATAGCCTCTCTCCTGCAGAGATAGTGTTGTCGGCGCTCGTAGTCTCCTTGGTCAGCAGTGGAGCAACGAGACAGGAGATGCTCAAACCTTGAAAATACACAAACACAACTGGCTACATGCACTATTGAACAGATGGGACTCAGGAAAGCATTTATACACACATGAACTGTTGATATACAGCACTAGAAAAAAAGTGCAAAAAAAATGACCGATTCTTACACATCGTTATATGCACTGAAAAGGCTTGCACCTACACAAATACTATAAAGGACTATTTGCAATTGCTCGATACTTGACGAATTTCTCAAAGCGACCCGTTCCATCGGGCAGAAGCTTCTGGGACAAATTCACGAAAATTCAGTCGTTTGCGTTAGGTGTGACAAAAGTAGTGATCCCTGATTGTGATTATTCACCTGTACAAAGCATGCCAGACAGCTAGTGTAGCGAGTATACCTGCGGTGTTTAGTGCAAGGAGCCTTTAAACCCACCTGATAGTACCTATGGTAGTACACACAGGCAAAGACAGCGCTTGTTTTTGTCTCGCACGCGATCGCGAGAGCTGGGGGAAGCAAGGTACCTTCATGTAGTCAGCCAAGCGTTTAGACGTTAGTATTACAAGACTAAACCTTGTGAATTTGCCGTCTAGCGAAAGTACAGTACCTTAATTCACTGAGATGGTGCACGCTTCACGTTTATATTTATGCGGTGGTACATATGATGAAAAATATACTAAACATACCAAATAAAAGCTAGCATAACTTACTTGGTTCTTGACATACAGAAGGACTCGAAGAAGTCCCGGCCGTCGGGTCCTGGAACATCTGTCGCACAGTGGCGGCGTACTCGCCGAGCGTCTTTCTAGACCTCAACAGCGTGCGGATGGCCCTTCGCTTCTTCTTCTTCGTACTCCTCAAGTACTGCTCACATGCAGCCGCGAAAGCAGTCAGCCGAGTCATGTTGACGGTTCTTGCATTGCTGACGTACATACCTTACCACACAAAGGTTCATTAATGCTCAGCAATTCCAGCTTCGTACGTGGGATCCACACGAGATGCCATCACGAAAGCAAAGGAATGAAGACGGCGCGGCGCAACCAGCGCACCGATCCCACAGATTAATTTTCATTGGACACCAGCTCGGGACCAAAGCTGCATTTGATTGGTCGTCACTTCACCGCCAGAGTGCGCTCGTGCCTGCGTGCGCCCGTGCGCGTTCGCCCGAAGCTTCACCGTCCAAACCAAACCGCACGATTCTGACTCAGAAGGCGCGCCCGGAAACAGCAAAAACGACGCGAAATGCGTCACATCCGGAGCCGCACGACCTACAGCCGCAAAAAGAAGCTTTGGTTTGGAGCGCGCTTAAGAAGTCGCAAAAGGCTTAAAAACCGGTCTGGTCTCTCTCTGTCTTTCTCGGTCGCAAGAGTGTGAACGGCACTTTAGGGCCCAGGTGTGAAAAAGTTGTAGAGAGCATTAAGAAACACCCAAATAAGGTGTTTACTCAAATATTAAACCGCTTCAGCTTCCCTTTAAGGGCCCAGGTGTGAAAACGTTGTAGCGCGCAATAAGAAACACCCAAATAAGGTGTTTCCTCAAATCCTAAACCGCTTCAGCTTCCCTTTAAGGGCCCAGGTGTGAAAACGTTGCTGAGCGCACTAAGAAACACCCAAATAAGGTGTTTCCTCAAATCCTAAACCGCTTCAGCTTCCCTTTAAGGGCCCAGGTGTGAAAAAGTTGCAGAGCGCATTAAGAAACACCCAAATAAGGTGTTTCCTCAAATCCTAAACCGCTTCAGCCTCCCTTTAAGGGCCCAGGTGTGAAAACTTTGCAGAGCGCAAAAAGAAACATCCAAATAAGGTGTTTCCTCAAATCCTAAACCGCTTCAACTTCCCTTTAAGGGCCCAGGAGTGAAAATTTTGCAGAGCGAATTAAGAAACACCCAAATAAGGTGTTTCCTCACATTCTAAACCGCTTCAGCTTCCCTTTAAGGGCCCAGGTGTGAAAAAGTTGCAGAGCGCATTAAGAAACACCCAAATAAGGTGTTTCCTCGAATCCTAAACCGATTCAGCTTCTCTTTAAGGGCCCAGGTGCGAAAACGTTGCAGAGCGCATTAAGAAACACCCAAATAAGGTGTTTCCTCAAATCCTAAACCACTTCGGCTTCCCTTTAAGGGCCCAGGTGTGAAAAAGTTTCAGAGCGCAATAAGAAACACCCAAATGATGTGTTTCCTCAAATCCTAAACCGCTTCAGCTTCACTTCAAGGGCCCAGGTGTGAAAACGTTGTAGAGCGCAATAAGAAACACCCAAATAAGGTGTTTCCTCAAATCCTAAACCGCGTCATCTTCCCTTTAAGGGCCCAGGTATGAAAAAGTTGCAGAGCGCATTAAGAAACACCCAAATAAGGTGTTTCCTCAAATCCTAAACCGCTTCAGCTTCCCTTTAAGGGCCCAGGTGTGAAAACGTCGCAGAGCGCATTAAGAAACACCCAAAGAAGGTGTTTCCTCAAATCCTAAACCGCTTCAGCTTCCCTTTAAGGGCCCAGGTGTGAAAACGTTGTAGAGCGCATTAGGAAACACCCAAATAAGGTGTTTCCTTAAATCCTAAACCGCTTCAGCTTCCCTTTAAGGGCCCAGGTGTGAAAAAGTTGTAGAGCGCAATAAGAAACACACAAATAGGTGTTTCCTCAAATCCTAAACCGCTTCAGCTTCCCTTTAAGGGCCCAGGTGTGAAAAAGTTGTAGAGCGCATTAAGAAACACCCAAAGAAGGTGTTTCCTCAAATCCTAAACCGCTTCAGCTTCCCTTTAAGGGCCCAGGTGTGAAAAAGTTGTAGAGCGCATTAAGAAACACCCAAAGAAGGTGTTTCCTCAAATCCTAAACCGCTTCAGCTTCCCTTTAAGGGCCCAGGTGTGAAAAAGTTGTAGAGCGCATTAGGAAACACCCAAATAAGGTGTTTCCTTAAATCCTAAACCGCTTCAGCTTCCCTTTAAGGGCCCAGGTGTGAAAACGTTGTAGAGCGCATTAAGAAACACTCAATTAAGGTGTTTCCTCAAATCCTAAACCGCTTCAGCTTCCCTTTAAGGGCCTAGGTATGAAAAAGTTGCAGAGCGCATTAAGAAACACCCAAATAACATGTTTTCTCAAATCCTAAACCGCTTCAGCTTCCCTTTAAGGGCCCAGGTGTGAAAAAGTTGTAGAGCGCCATAAGAAACACACAAATAAGGTGTTTCCTCAAATCCTAAACCGCTTCAGCTTCCCTTTAAGGGCCAGGTGTGAAAAAGTTGTAGAGCGCAATAAGAAACACACAAATAAGGTGTTTCCTCAAATCCTAAACCGCTTCAGCTTCCCTTTAAGGGCCCAGGTGTGAAAAAGTTGTAGAGCGCATTAAGAAACACCCAAAGAAGGTGTTTCCTCAAATCCTAAACCGCTTCAACTTCCCTTTAAGGGCCCAGGTGTGAAAAAGTTGCAGAGCGCTATAAGAAACACACAAATAAGGTGTTTCCTCAAATCCTAAACCGCTTCAGCTTCCCTTTAAGGGCCCAGTTGTAAAAACGTTGCAGAGCGATATAAGAAACACACAAATAAGGTGTTTCCTCAAATCCGAAACCGCTTTAACTTCCCTTTAAGGGCCCAGGTGTGAAAAAGTTGTAGAGCGCAATAAGAAACACACAAATAAGGTGTTTCCTCAAATCCTAAACCGCTTCAGCTTCCCTTTAAGGGCCCAGGTGTGAAAAAGTTGCAGAGCGCATTAAGAAACACCCAAAGAAGGTGTTTCCTCAAATCCTAAACCGCTTCAACTTCCCTTTAAGGGCCCAGGTGTGAAAAAGTTGTAGAGCGCAATAAGAAACACCCAAATAAGGTGTTTCCTCAAATCCTAAACCGCTTCAACTTCCCTTTAAGGGCCCAGGCATGAAAAAGTTGCAGAGCGCATTAAGAAACACCCAAATAAGGTGTTTGCTCAAATCCTAAACCGCTTCAGCTTCCCTTTAAGGGCCCAGGTGTGAAAACGTTGCAGACCGCATTAAGAAACACCCAAAGAAGGTGTTTCCTCAAATCCTAAACCGCTTCAGCTTCCCTTTAAGGGCCCAGGTATGAAAAAGTTGCAGAGCGCATTAAGAAACACCCAAATAAGGTGTTTCGTCAAATCCTAAACCGCTTCAGCTTCCCTTTAAGGGCCCAGGTGTGAAAACGTTGCAGAGCGCATTAAGAAACACCCAAAGAAGGTGCTTCCTCAAATCCTAAACCGCTTCAGCTTCCCTTTAAGGGCCCAGGTGTGAAAAAGTTGCAGACCGCATTAAGAAACACCCAAATAAGGTGCTTACATGATGCTCTTTAAGTGCTTCATTTTAGTAACCTAATAAGAAAGCCCGCGAAATATAAAAAAATGCCACGTGACAAGATCCCCCCGCATCGCGCTTGCAGCACCCTCAGAAGTGTTCCTGCCTTCACGCAGCCCTGCCTTCACGCAGCCATTACAAAAAGCTGTGAGCATAGACTGCCGGTCAGCTTTGATCACCAGGTTGCACGCTTGACGAGTGTCGGTTACCCGAAGAGCTTAGTGAGAAGTGTACGTGAAAGGCTCCTACAGAAAATTAAACGAAAGGGCGTTGACAAAAGTAGTGAAAAGACAGGCAAGATGCCAGTGCAGGTGATACCATTTTTGCACAAAGTGTCCCACAATTTAAAAAAGATGGCTGTTAGACACAGGTTTAACGTAGTATTCTCAGCCCCGTGCAAACTTTTAAAGATATACTCCGCGATGTCAAAACGAAAGTTTGTAACGTGTTCAAAAATCATGTAACAAAATACACTGAATGCGTGACTAAGGTGGTTTATGAGATCCCCTTTAGTTGCAGCCAAGTTTACATCGGTCAGACCGGCCGATGCTTTAATGACAGATCGCTCGAACACAAGCTTGCCGTACGCAATAATTCGGGTGATCATCTTGCGGAGTACTGCAAACGATGTGGGCGCGAAGCTTTTTTAGAGCAAAAAGAGAATTAATCGAATCTTTCTGAATACACAAAGCGGCTGACAGAAGCGTAAGCATGCCATCTCTTTATCTACTAAACAAAGAAATTGTGTTTCTTGAGGGCTGTGTGTAATGAGCGATAGGAACTTCTATCAGTTGCATGTGTTTCGGCGATTGGGATCGACTGTTTGACGATGATTCGTGTTTCATTAAATCAGTTGAAAGTGGGCGCCTGTCCGTGTCGTACGTGTGTCTTTCTTCGTCCTGTTTCGTTCGCGCCTTTTAACCTTTTAATCGATATAAACCAACTAGCCCCAACCAAAGTTTTATTGCGTTCTAAGAAATATGAGTGCACTTTCGTAAGACGTTTGCTGAAATCATATTCGTAGTTGGTTTCAGTCCCGCAGAGAAATATTTTTTTTTCGTTTTTTTTTTTAAGTTTGTTGGAAGTTATCTGGAACACCCTGTGTACGTGTGCTTCGAACATGGCCGCAGACAACGTTTGTACTGGCCAATGTGACAGTGCCAGTAAACGAGAAAGAAACATGCCTCAGGTAGTGCCTGAAGACTTTCTTTTGTATGATGTAGTAGTAATATAGTAGTAGTAGAACTGCGGGTTAACAATCGGTCCGGACGTCTCAATGGCGAATGTACAGGTTTCAACACTATATGACCAGCAGGCAGCAAAGAGTGGAGGTGAACGCAGACGCAAAATAATGACCGCATCTCCACGTGGTGAATGATGTTGATTGGGGCGAAGCTCGGGTGGTGCTGATGATACTGATTTTGGTCATAGGTATTGCTGCTTGCTGTCGGCGTTGACGCTTTGCCGCCGCTTCCCGAGCTCTCAACTCCGGGTCCTCTTGGCGTTTTTGACGCTGTGCAGCAGCTTCTCGCGCCCTGGTCTCCGGAGCAGCTTGCTGTCTACGTAGACGCTGAGGCGCTGCATGCCGAGCTTTTCGGTCCTTTTCATTCGTGGCAGTAGGAGAATGTGTGGTTTTCTTCGTTTTTGTTTTTTTAAGCAGACAGATGGGATGGCATCTCAGAACCCCCTACTCTTTTTTTTTCTTCTTTTTCTTTTTTCATAATTTTTTTTCATCTTTTTTTTCTAATTCTTTTTTTGCCCTACACGAGCACGTGAGCATGTGCTCACGTGCTCGTGAGCACGTGATCTCACGAGCAGAAGCACGAGCACCCGACGCCGGCCTACGGCGGACGGACATACGGACATGGCTAGCCCCTACGGAGCTTCACCTCTAAAAACAAACGTCGTCTGCTTCCGAGCTCACTTTCGCTCGTAGAGCTGCTACCATAGAGCCCTTACAAAATCTCTTTGAGCAACATTGGCGCTCGCCATGTTTTGGGTCCTAACGCGACGCGTGTGATTCGAGACGTGCACAAAGCCAGCGCACCTGCTAAAACAACGAATGAAAAAAAAAAAAAGAAACCTTCAGTTCGGACAACACTCGTGTCAAATGTACGTGCGCAGGGTTCGTGACTAAAATGTGGCGCCTTCGGATAATCGATGTAGCTGCAAGTAGATTTCTGTAAAGGGTCTTTTCTGGCCCCTTGCCTGCTTACTGCTGTGAGACCTGGATTTCGGCGTTTCCAACTGCTCGATAGGGGGTCACATGTTTCGTGGGCCTCGTTTGCAATACGAGCAGCGAGCAAGGCGACGAGCACCTCGATCATCTGCGAGCGTCTTCGTCCCTCCGCCGCCTGTTTTCCCGATTGCCACGTGACAACGCGACGCACACACACTTGCAACCAATCCACGCACGAGGCGTCCGCAATTGAACTTCAAACGCTCTGCGTGGCTTCAGTTGCTTCCTCTCTTAAATCTAGGCTTTCTACGGCTTGGTATTGACAGTGGCGCCATCTGAGAGAGGCACCGGGACACAAATTTAATCCGTCTCCTTCCAGTAAACTTTTCATTTGCAACCCTTTACCCCGGTCAGGGCAAGTTCTCAAACTTTGGCATCTTATCCTAACTGCTCGCGCTTCATTCTAGCTGAGTTCAAGCTTTCCGCAATACGTAAATTATTTTTTTACGCAAAAAAAAAAAAAAGACACAGTCGTTTTTTTTTTTTTTTATTTATATCACCGTTTTCGTGTGACGGACTCCATGGTGAAATATGACGTAGCTGGGTTTGGTGACAAAAAATTAAGTAAATATTTTAAGTATACCTTCAATAAAAAGGCATAGTCAAGAAAAAAAACTTAAAAAGTATGATGAAAATAATCCCTGGAGAAGGGGAACAAGAGGGATTATTTTCATCATTCTTGTCCAGCTCGCTTGCACCTTTGCATTTAATTGCATTATAATTAAAAAGTAGTTGAACAAATGGCACGAACCCCTTCAAATCTAGCGCCTGCCAGTCTACAAATCAAATTATTCGCTATTTTGCCCCAACTCAGCTACGTCAAAATTTAACATGGCGACCGTCACGAAAAAACGGTCTATATGAGAGACCTTCATTTTGTTTTGCTTGCAGTATTTTTTTTTACCCTGAAACTAAAGAAAAGACAGGGATTTATGTTAGAAATACTTCCACTTACACTTCCACGTCTCACCCAGTCCTCGGCCTCCGTCCGACCTATACCAAACGCCTCCTAACATAAAAAGAAAAAAAAAAAAGGAAGACGGCATTTTGTTTTTAATTTTGGGGGCTTTTCTCGCTTACAAGGAGGACTGACAACAGTGCTTTGATTGAGACACAGCGACCCTACAGTTGCTGGAAAGAGAGATTATATGCACTGAACACTTTTTTTATTACTAATGTATACAACATTATGTGCATTTTTCGCGGGTGATAGCAAACCGATTAGCTACACGTTTTACGCGAAGCAGATATATAAGTAATACAAAACTCACCAGTACATTGGTCACACTTGACAAAATCGTCATGCGTAGAAGGCGAGTGGATAAATATCGGGGTAATCGTTAATATACCGAGATTCATATCACTACTTCCAACGAGGAGGCCATTGGTCGTCGCTACGGTGATATTATCGTTTACGTCTGCTGAGGCAGTTAGGTGCCAACCACAAAAACGCTCCGCTGCGGTGGTGAAGCGCCTTCTAGATAAGAAAGCCTAAGTGCTTTCCTGCCTCACTAACGAAGGCCACCGTAGGCCAGAGGTTTTGGCACGGCGACAGCCTTCGGCCGGAACTCGCGTCAGCGACTCCTAGCCAAACGCTGACGCGAGTTCGGGCCGGCTAGGAGTCAGCGACTCCTAGCCAAACACGACTCCTAGCCAAACGCTGACGTCATGTCGCGTCCAACCTCTGGCCTACAGAAGCCTTCTTTAGTGACGTAGGAAAGCACTTAGGCTTTTCTATCTAGGAGGTGTTCTGCAATGGCGACCAATGTTCGAGGTGTAGCAAGTCAACGAAATCCGCTAAATTTAGAAAGTGAGCATCGCACCCTTCAAATTTAGCAGATTTTCTCTCGGTCATAACGCTTTTGTATTTCCCTTTTGCGTCTTATGTTTTCATCAATCTACCCTCGTCTAAAAACGTAAACTGCATAAAAATAAATACGAGAGCGAGAACTTACTGGATTTATCCTTGCGTACATTGCCCCGGCTTCACGAATACAGGAGTCGATTTTCTGGCGGAAGTACGAAATATTCTGCACGGAGATGTATACAGTATACAGGGTGTTTTTGCTGTAAGCTTCACAAGTTTGTTTCAAAAATGTTCTGAAAGCTACACTTACGCGGATTGTGCAGGTAAGTTATACGCGGTAAGGGGGACATAGAATAGGGGGTTAATTGTAAGGATCAGTTGACTAATTAAGCAAAAATTGTTAATTAACTTTTAAAATATGAAAAATAGACATATGGTTCAAATTAGAAACTTGCTTAGCGTCATCGAAAACCACTAAATCAGTCATTTTCAGAAAACCTTTGAGCGCGTGAGAAGCGTAGTAGTGTACTAAAGTTACCACTCGTGGAGTAGGTGTGTACAAGGCCAGCGGTTGCCATAATTTCCGTCTCTTTTCTAGCCCCAGTCTTGTACCTGCTCCACGAGCCGCAGCTTTACCGCACTACTGCGCTTCTCACGCGCTCGAAGTCTTTCTAAAAATTACTGATTTAGGGGCATTTGACGACGCTCAGCAAGTTTCTAATTGGAGCCATATGATTATTTTCAGTAATTAAAAATTATATAACAAAATTTACTTAATTAGCCGACTGATCGTTACGATAAGCCCCATATACTATGTCCCCCTAGCCGTATAACTCACCTGCACAAACCGCATAAGTCTAGCTTTCACAGTTTTTTTAAACTAATCTGTAAAGCTTTAAAAAAATGAAAGACGTTTACAACTCCCTGTAATGCAGAATTAGAGCGCAGCTCTTGAGGAGGAGGAGGGGAGGGTACGGAGGGGACAGTATGCCCCTTCTTCTCATCCGTACCCTCTCCTTCTCCCTCCTCATTTATTCATCCCGTGCTCTTTGCCTCCTCCCCCCCTTCTCCTCCTCCTCCCTCCCCTCCCCCTTCATCCTCCTCACTCCTCGTCCTCCCCCTCCTCCCTTCTCCCTCCCGCGCGGTGCATTATGACTAAGTATTCTGGACTAAGTATGACTCACTGCCGACGGTTTCCTGTGGACGAAGTATGCTGGACTAAGTATAACTCGCATCCAACGGTCACCTATGGACTAAGTATGCTGGACAAAATATTACTCGCCGCCGACTGTATCCTGTGGACCAAGTTTACTGGACTAAATATAACTCGCATCCAACGGTCGACTATGGACTAAGCATGCTGGACTACGTATGACTCACTGCCGATGGTTTCCTGTGGACCAAGTATGCTGGACTAAGTGTAACTCGCATCCAACGGTCGCCTATGGACTAAGTATGCTGGACTAAGTATGACTCACTGCCAATGGTTTTCTATAGAGCAAGTATGCTGGACTAAGTATTCCAGCAGTCGCCTATAGACTAAGTATGCTGGACTAAGTCTGACTCGCCGCCGACGGTTTCCTGTAGACGAAGTATGCTGGAGTAAGTATAACTAGCCTTCAACAGTCGCCTATAGACTAAGTATGCTGGACTAAGTATGACTCACTGCCGACGGTTTCGTATAGACCAAGTATGCTGGACTAAGTATTCCAGCAGTCGCCTATGGACTAAGTATGCTGGACTAAGTCTGACTCGCCGCCGACGGTTTTCTGTGGACCAAGTATGCTGGACTAAGTATAACTCGCCCAACAGTCGCCTATGGACTGTCTGAATCTCCGCCGACGGTCCCCAGTGGCCCAAGTATGCTAGACTAAGAATAACTAGCCTTTAACGGCCGCCTATGGACTACGTACGCTGGACTAAGTATGACTCACTGCCGACGGCTTCCTGTGGACCAAGTATGCTGGACTAAGTGTAACTAGCCTTCAACGGTCGCCTGTGTACTAAGCATGCTGGACTAAATATGACTCACTGCCGACGGTTTCCTGTGGACCAAGTATGCTGGACTAAGTATAACTTGCATCCAATGGTCGCCTATGGACTAAGTATGCTGGACAAAATACTACTCGCCGCCGACGGCCTCCTGTGGGCCAAGTATACTGGACTAAGTATAACTCGCATCCAACGGTCAACTATGGACTAAGCATGCTGGACTATGTATGACTCACAGCCGATGGTTTCCTGTGGACCAAGTAGTCTGGACTAAGTATAACTCGCATCCAACGGTCGTCTATGGACTAAGTATGACTCACCGCCAATGGTTTTCTGTGGAGCAAGTATCCTGGACTAAGTATAACTCGCATCCAACGGTCGCCTATGGGCAAAGTATGCTGGACTAAATACTACTCGCCGCCGACGGCCTCCTGAAAGCCAAGTATGCTGGACTAAGTATAACTCGCGTCCAACGATCGACTATGGACTAAGCATGCTGGACTAAGTATTGCCACGCGCGTCGGCGAGCGAGCGCGTGTGTGGCCGAGTGGTTACCGCGCTTGACTGTCACGTGGAAAGTGTACGTTAGGTTCCAGCCAGCGGACTGTCTTTTTATTTATTCTTTAAACTTGGCGTTCTCGTATTTTCGAGAACATTCTCGACTGATCGAGTTTCGAATGTTCTACGCACTGGCAGTTCTACGCTGAATGTACCAGAAACCCACGAGGGTACATAAGGGACTCCGCATTGCGAGCGGAGTCAATCTCGACCGTTCGACTCCGCTGTTGCGCCGACTTCGACGCCCGCGACGCTCTGCTGTTACCTTCTGTTCCCTCTCTATTTTTGGGCACAAGTTCGCCCCATTAAACGTTTCAGTTTCCCCAATTATTTTTTGTTCCACCTCGTCATTCGTCGCATTTTGGTGGAGGTGCGGGGTACACGCATGTCCGTGCAGCGCACCCCTCCGAGATCCCGCAGTGTAAGTCCGACCCCAAGCCCCCGAAGACCGAACGAAGAGAGGACCGAGACCCGAACAAGTAGCCGCAACCAAGGCCTACACCCGGAATTGGGACTCTTGCCACTCAAGACCAAGCAGTCAACGAAGCCGACGATGGACAACCAATCGTAGCAGACCTGGACCACTCCATCTATCGTCTTCATGCCTGTCGCCACACGCAATCCGACGCCATTCCATGGTGAGGCCCATGAGGATGTGGAGGACTGGCTTTAACATTATGAACGCATAGCGCGTCATAACGGTTGGACTATGGAACAGCGCCTACAAAATCTCTACTTCTCCCTGGAGAAAACTGCAAGAAACTGGTTCGAGAACCATGAGGATTCGCTGATGTCATGGGACACCTGCGTCACCGAGCTGAAGCGAATATTCATGAATCAGCATCGTACGCAGCGGGCCGAAGATCTCCAGTCGAGGTTTCAAGAACCCAACGAATGCGTCACGAGCTTTGTGGAAGATTTTCTGCGGCTGAGTACCCGTGCAGACCCTGAAGCCACCGAGTAGCTGCAACAGCCAGGATCTCCGCGAGATCATCCGGGACGTCGTGCGGGAGGAAATCCAGAAGCTTCTACCTGCTGCCGCAAGCCCAGTTCCGACCTCGATCGCCGAGATTGTTTGGGAAGAAGTTCATCAGGCACTGCAGCCAGAAGTTCTCGTCAGCGCCGCCCCCGAACAATCGACGCTGAGCTACACCGGAGCTACGCGACGACCACCGCCCCTCACTCGCCAGTATACGGCGCCACCGCGACGTGATCCTCCCGCTGCGCAGTACGTCCGCCCAGAGCAACCTTCGCCGAGAAAGACGGATGTCTGGAGGACGGCAGACCGACGCCCGCTGTGTTACCACTGTGGGGAAGCCTACCATGTGCACCGGCGATGCCCATACCGGCAGCTCAGTCTTCGTGGGTTTGCACCGAGCGCCCCACGCCCAACGAGTGTGGAATGGCCGAGGGAAATCGTATGACGTCCCTCGGCCGTTCGCCCTACTGGCTTACTAACCTCAAGGACCTGTCAGGACGCCTCGCTTGATGGAGTCTCCGACTACAAAAGTTCAACAAGTCAGGCCGCAAGCACAGCGACGCCGACTGCCTGTCCAGAGCTCCCGTCAAAACACCTTCCGGAAGCAGCGACGACGATGACAACGAGTGTTTCCTAGGCGCAGTGAACACCGACGACACGCACCACGTCAACGAGACGATCCTGAGCTGCGCGCACTAATAGGGCACCTGGAAGGGCGTGGGAGTACCATGCACGTGTTTTCTCACGAGCCCTGCCAACCTTCGCTATTCGACAAGTTGTACTCTACAAAAGATAACTTCAGGGACAACAACTCGCTGTGGCTGCTGGTAATCCCTACCGACCTTCGAGAGGAGATCTTTCAAGCCTGCCACGACGACCCGCCGTCCGAACACCTTGGTTACAGCTGGACACTGGCCCGTATTCGTGAAAGGTATTATTGGCCCAAGCTTCCCAAAACCGTCCACCTATAAAAACGATCATGCCATGAATGCCAGCGACGCAAAAAACCTCCGACGAGGCCGGCCAGACTCCTGCAGTCAATTCCTCCGCCAACAGCACCCTTCCAGCAGATAGGAATGGATCTACTTGGCCCTTTTCCGCCGTCGACGTCGGGAAACCACTGGATTATCGTCGCCACGGATTATCTCACGCGGTACGCCGAAACGAAAGCCCTTCCTTCCGGGGCAGCTGTAAAAGTCGCCAAGTTTTTCAATAAATCCATCGTCCTCCGGCACGGCGCTCTCGAAGTCCTGATCTCAGACCGTGGATCCTCGTTCATGGCCCAGCTGACACAAGAAGTCCTTCATCTCAGCCACACCAGCCATCGTAGCACCACGGCGTATCACCCGCAGACCAACGGGCTGACGGAAAGACTGAACAAGACCATCGCCGACATGATCTCCATGTACATCGACGTGGAGCACAAGGCATGGGACGAGGTGTTGCCGTACGTCACATTTGCCTACAACAAGGCCGTGCAAGAGATCACCGGCGTTACACCCTTTCAACTGGTTCATGGTCCAAAAGTAACGACAACGCGACAATGTTACCCCACGAACCGGCTGTCAACGGAAGCGATGACGCCCAGCTGGTTGCCGAAAGGGCCGAAGAAGTTCGTCAGCTAGCCAGACCCCGGATTCAAGCCCAACAACGTGTCGACAATGGCCCCTACAACCTTCATTGTCGGGACGTCCACTTCCAGCCCGGAGACAGCCTGTGGGTGTGAACACCGATCCGCCGTCGTGGTCTCAGCGAAAAACTCCTGAAGCGCTACTTCGGACCCCACAGAGTGCTTCGACGACTCGGGGATCTGACTAACGAGGTGATGCCCGACGGAACACGGACTTCATTACGCCGTTCTCCATGACAGGAAGTCGTCCACGTCGTGCGCCTCAAGCCGTACTACGATCGATAGGACAGTGAATTGTGTTTTGTAATACGCTCGATAGGACTGTGTTGCACAAGTCTACGTAGTTCGCATTATTTTTGTTTATCTTGCTGCTTTGTTTCCCGGCACGACGCATTGAGACGGTGCGCTTCTAAAGGAGCGACCAATGCCACGCGCGTCGGCGAGCGAGCGCGTGCGTGGCCAAGTGGTTACCACGCTTGACTGTCGCGCGGAAGGTGTAGTTTCGATTACAGTCAGCGGACTGTCCTTTTATTTATTCTTACAACTTGGCGATCTCGTAAGTTCGAGAACATTCTCGTCTGATTGAGTTCCGAATGTTCTACGGCCCAAACGTTCTACGCCGAATGATCTAGAAACCCACAACGGTACATAAGGGACTCCGTATAGCGAGCGAGCGGAGTCAGTCTCGCACCAGCGTTCAACTCCGCTGTTACGCCGACTTCGACGCCCGCGACGCTCTGCTGTTATCTTCTGTTCTCTTTTTATTTTTGGGTACAAGCTCGCCCCATTAAACGTTTCAGTTTCCTCAGTAATTTCTTGTTTCACCTCGTCATTCGTGACAGTATGACTCAATGCCGACGGTTTCATGTGGACCAAGTATACTTGACTAAGTGTAACTCGGCTCCAACGGTCGCCTATGGACTAAGTATGCTGGACTAAGTATGACTCACTGCCGATGGTTTCTTGTGGACCAAGCATTCTGAACTAAGTATACCTCGCATCCAACGGTCGCCTACGGACTAAGTATGCTGGACTAAGTCTGAATCGCCGCCGACGGTCTTCTGTGGACCATGTATGCTGGACTAAGTATAACTCGCCTCCAACGGTCGCCTATGGACTAAGTCTGAATCGCTGCCGACGGTCTCCAGTGGACCAAGTATGCTAGACTAAGAATAACTAGCCTTTAACGGCCGCCTATGGACTAATTACGCTGGACTAAGTAGGACTCACTGCCCACGTTTTCCTGTGGACCAAGTATGCTGGACTGAGTATAACTCGCCTCCAACGGTCGCCTATGGACTAAGTCTGATTCGCCGCCGACGGTTTCGTGTCGACCAAGTATGGTGGACTATATATAACTCGCCTCCGACCGTCGCCTATGAACTAAGTCTGATTCGCCGCTGACGGTTTCCTGTGGACCAAGAATGGTGGACTAAGTATAACTCGCCTCCAACCGTCGCCTATGAATTAAGTCTGATTCGCCGCTGACGGTTTTCTGTGGACGAAGTATGCTGGACTGGGTATAACTCGACTCCAACGGTCGCCTATGGACTAAGTCTGATACGCCGCTGACGGTTTTCTGTGGACCAAGTATGCTGGACTGAGTATAACTCAACTCCAACGGTCGCCTTTGGACTAAGTTTGATTTGCCACCGACGGTTTCCTGTGGACCAAGTATGCTGGACTAAGCATAACTCGCCTCCAACGGCCGCCTATGGACTAAGTCTGATTCGCCGCCCACGGGTTCTTGTGAACCAAGTATGCTGGACTAAGTATAAATCACCTCCAACGGTCGCCTATGGACTAAGTCTGATTCGCCGCCGACGGTTTCCTGTTGACCAAGTATGGTGGACTAAGTATAACTCGCCTCCGACCGTCGCCTATGAACTAAGTCTGATTCGCCGCTGACGGTTTTCTGTGAACTACGTATGCTGGACTGAGTATAACTCGCCTCCAACGGTCGCCTATGGACTAAGTCTGTTTCGCCAACGACGGTTTCCTGTTGACCAAGTATACTGGACTAAGCATAACTCGCCTCCAACCGTCGCCTATGAACTAGGTCTCATTCGCCGCTAACGGTTTCCTGTGGAAAAAGTATGCTGGACTGAGTATAACTCGCCTCCAACGGTCGCCTATGGACTAAGTCTGATTCGCCGCTAATGGTTTTCTGTGGACCAAGTAAGCTGGACTGAGTATAATTCGCCTCCAACGGTCACCTATGGACTAAGTCTGATTCGCCACTGATGGTTTTCTGTGGACCAAGTATACTGGACTAAGTATAACTCGCCTCCAACGGTCGCCTATGGACTAAGTCTGATTCGCCGCTGACGGTTTCCCATGGAAAAAGTATACTGACTAAGTATAACTCGCCCCCAAGGGTCGCCTATGATCTAAGTCTGATTCGTCGCTGACGGTTTCCTGTTGACCAAGTATACTGGACTAAGTATAACTTGCCTACAACGGTCGCCTATGGGCTAAGTCTGATTCGCCGCTGACGGTTTCCTGTGGACGAAGTATGCTGGACTAAATATAACTCGCCTATAACGGTCGCCTATGGACTAAGTATGACTCGCCGCTGACAATTTCCTGTGGACGAAGTATGCTGAACTAAATATAACTCGCCTGCAACGGTCGGCTATGGAATAAGTCTGATTCGAAGCTGACGGTTTCCTGTTGACCAAGTATACTGGACTAAGTAAACCTCGCTTCCAACGGTCGCCTATGGACTAAGTCTGATTCGCCGCTGACGGTTTCTTGTAGACGAAGTATGCTGGACTAAATATAGCTCGCCTCCAACGGTCGCCTATGGACTAGGTCTGATTTGCCGCTGAGGGTTTCCTGTAGACGAAGTATGCTGGACTGAGTATAACTCGCCTCCAACGGTCGCCTATGGACTAAGTCTGATTCGCCGCTGACGGTTTCCTGTGGACGAAGTATGCTGGACTAAATATAACTCGCCTCCAACGATCGCCTATTGACTAAGTCTGATTCGCCGCTGACGGTTTCCTGTAGACGAAGTATACTGGTCTAAATATAACTCACCTCCAACGGTCGCCTATGGACTAAGTCTGATTCGAAGCTGATGGTTTCCTGTGGACCAAGTATACTGGGCTAAGTATAACTCGCCTCCAACGGTCGCCTATGGACTAAGTCTGATTCGCCGCTGACGGTTTCCTGTAGACGAAGTATGCTGGACTAAATATAACTCGCCTCCAACGGTCGCCTATGGACTAGGTCTCATTCGGCGCTGACAATTTCCTTTGGACGAAGTATGCTGAACTAAATATAACTCGGCTCCAACGGTCGCCTATGGCCTAAGTCTGATTCGCCGCTGACGGTTTCCCGTGGACCAAGTTTGGTGGACTGAGTATAACTCACCTCCAACGGTCGCCTATGGACTAAGTCTTATTCGCCACTAACAGTTTCCTGCGGACCAAGTATGCTGGACTGAGTATAACTCGCCTCCAACGGTCGCCTGTGGACTAAGTCTGATTCGCCACTGACGGTTTCCTGTGGACCAAGTATGCTGGACTTAGTATAACTCGCCTCCAACGGTCGCCTTGGACTAAGTCTGATTCGCCGCTGACGGTTTTCTGTGGACGCCAAGTAGGGTGGACTGAGTATAACTCGCCTTCAACCGTCACCTATGGACTGAGTCTGATTCGCCGCTGAGGGTTTCCTGTGGACCAAGTATTCTGGACTGAGTATAACTCGACTCCAATGGTCGCCTATGGACTAAGTCTGATTCTCCGCTGACGGTTTCCTGTGGACCAAGTATGCTGGGGTGAGTATAACTCGCCTCCAACGGTCGCCTATGGACAAACTCTGATTCGCCGCTGGCGGTTTTCTGGGGACCAATTATGCTGGACTGAGTATAACTCGCCTCCAACGGTCGCTTATGGCCGTCCGTCTCCCAAGCGCATCCACACGAGGGACACGACGAGCAGACGCCAGCGAGGACGGACCGAACCTGTTCGCTACCCCAGAGTGCCGCGAAACTCCAGCATCGCACCGTGGCACCGTTGTCCAAGAGAGAAATCGACGTTTGCTAGCGCGATAATGAATCGTACGCCGCTGTTACGTACAGACCCAGACAAAACACCGTGATAGGCTTCGCGCGAAGCGCCACAAGCTTTACTAACCCAAAGCATGAGAGTGACACAGGCATGGTCCTGCTCGAGAAGGGTTCCGCGTAGAAGCGACGAAGTTCTAGGCTCGCGGAGGGGCGTTCGAAGATGCCTTCACGCCCTCCGCGCTCGTGCACAACATTCTAGTACACCACAGCCACAAGAGAGGTCTTGCTCGGTGAAATCCTGATTGGACGTGCAAGAATTATCGCGGCGTGCTAGACGAGTTTTGACGGGAGCTTCTTGACGCGGACCCGGAGGAGTACCGGAACCTGCGTCGCGTCAGCCAGACAAGTTTCTGCAGTTTCTTTCACACGTGGAACCAAGAAACGCGCGACAAAATGAACCAGTGAACGCACAAAACACAACGATGCGCCATTTTTGTTTTCATCGTCCAGAAACAAAACAAAAAAAAGAGAAAACAATGTACCGTTGCCAGACTAAACGCTTTTCAAGTCAATCTCCCGCCAAAAATCCGCGAGTGAAAAAGGCGCTCGACTTTATCAGTCCGCGCGTCCGCGGACGAGGCGCGGATCGCAGGAATCGGTGACGTGCCGGTCACGTGGTACACGGTCCGCGGACGAAAATCGCGATTCGGTCCGTCGTGTGAATCGGCTATTATGGACTAAGTATGATTCGCCGCTGACGGTTTCCTGTGGGCCAAGTATGCTGGACTGAGTATGACTCGCCTCCAACGGTCGGCTATGGACTAAGTATGATTCGCCGCTGAGGGTTTCCTGTGGACCAAGTATGCTGGACTGAGTATAACTCGCCTCCAACGGTCGCCTATGAACTAAGTATGATTCGCCGCTGGCAGTTTCCTGTGGACCAAGTATGCTGGACTGAGTATAACTCGCCTCCAACGGTCGCCTATGAACTAAGTATGATTCGCCGCTGGCAGTTTCCTGTGGACCAAGTATGCTGGACTGAGTATAACTCGCCTCCAGCGGTCGCCTATGGACTTAGTATGATTCGCCGCTGACAGTTTCCTGTGGACCAAGTATGCTGGACTAAGTATAACTCGCCTCCAACCGTCGCCTATGGACTAAAACAAATATTGGAAGTTTTACGTGCCAAACCAACGACGGCCATCTGGCACGTCCCAGCGGAGGACGGAGAATTAATTTTGACCACCTGGGAAACTTTTGACGTGCAACCGAAAGTCGGTTACAGGCAGTCTTCTCCGCAATAAGCCTCCGTCAGATTGCGGGCACATCCGCCTGGATTCGAACCCGCCAGTTCGGTAACACAAAGGGCTTCTGTGGTCTGCTTCTGTGATCGTAATTTATCTCATGTTACATTTGTGTCCTTTCGGATATCACGTTCTGGGATCCGAACGCCCCTCCTCAACACTAAGATATGAGGGTTTCGTGTTTTCAGATAGATAAATAAAAAAATCCGAAAAACACTAGCCGGTACATTTTCCGTTTATTCGGATTTATCTTAGCAGTATGTTTATCTTACTAGAATATTTATCCTTCCATAATTTCCTTCCTAGAATGAATGGATTTATCCGAAAAACTCGAAATTTGAAGGTCACCACGAAAAAAAAAAAAAGACGGTGTTTCACAAAAAAGCTTTATAAGAGCACAGTGTCAGTGGTTCTGAGGAGATGCCACTTCAGTTTCCTCTGAACTCTAGAATAACTGACAAGAGGGGTTCGCCTTTTAGCACGTCGAGGTTTCTTCAGGACAACAGATCAAGGTACCAGGACTTTGTGTAATATGTATATGAATTTTTAAAATGAACTCCGAATTTGAAAGAATTCAAGAATTCTGTACCTTTCCGCTTTTAGAGTAGGAAATATTATTATTATTATTATTATTATTATTATTATTATTATTATTATTATTATTATTATTATTATTATTATTATTATTATTATTATTATTATTTGTATTGTTATTGTAGTGAAATTCCATATTCCGACACTGTTAAATATCTCGGAATACATTTTGATTCCGATCTTTCATGGAACTCGCATCTCACGAAAGTGTGTGCTAAGTTACGAAGTATTTCCTGTCTGCTTTATAACACCAAAGCATTCATGCCTTTCATTCTACGCAAGCGCGTTGCTTATGCATTAGCCTACTCCCATTTGCGGTATGGCATAACTATTTTTGGTAAATGCTCCAAACTATGGCAAAAGAAAATCAACAGTGTATTGAAGGGAATACTGAGAAGCGTGGGGTACAAGCGCGATTTTTCGGATTTAGATCTTTTTCAAACGCTATCAATGCCAACCTTTCAATCCCTATTTCTGGAAACAGTTGTGCTCAATTACAACTGGAAGGACGATTTTAAGTCTCCACGCCCCATCTCACGAAACTTACGGAAAGCTTCAAGATTCCTCCTCACTCCAGATGTATACCCGCTACGGGGCAAAATATGCGCTCCTACTACGTCCCTCAAATTTTTAACCTATTGCCATCAAGCCTTGCAGAGATTACTTCTAAAAAGAAACTCAGAAAGGCATTCCGCCACTTTCCATCGACTGAAGAGGCCTTATACTATCTCATTTTCTGGTTTCGTCATAATTGGTGTACTTCCTCACATGAATCTTTCTTCGAGTCAACATTATTTGTGTAGTGTCAGTAATGTCAGTATTTGTGTGTGCGCGTATCTGCGTGTGTGTGCATGTGTACGACTCCTTCTATCATCAAGTTCTTATACGACTGAAACTTAGCATACCTATTTTTTTTCTTCACTAGAAAAATAGCTTATATTTGTATTGTATATTTTTTTTCCTTGACTCTGACAATAACTTTCTGACTGACATTTTGTGTAGTTTTCACAACTGAAGAAACCATGTGGTGTTTTCCTGCTTTATTTATTATTTCCGAAACTCCCTTATTTACCACTGCTACTTAGGTTCAGTCCTACAAGCCCCTGCTGGCTTCGACGAACCTGCCTAGTGTCATCCCGAATACATCCTGCGTAAATAAATTTATTATTATTATTATTATTATTATTATTATTATTATTATTATTATTATTATTATTATTATTATTATTATTATTATTATTATTATTATTATTATTATTATTATTAATATTATGTCGTGCTAGACAAGTTTCAATCGGAAAGACAATTTTGCATAGTAGGCGATTTAAACATTGATACTCTTAAAACCAAATAAATCGATAATCTGCTGTGCCTTTGCTGCGATGTTTCAATCATATTATTGTGCCTCAAAAAAAAATATCAAATTCAAGCAACGATCTGAAAAGCCCTGGTTTAATACTGACATTATGACTGCAATCAAGGAAAATGATGTGTCGTGGCTACGTTGTCGTCATGTACCAAAAAACGTGGAACTAAGAGTACAGTTTCGAAGCGCTCGGAACAAAGCCAATGCGATCATTAGGTCTGCTAAACGACGCTACTTTCAGAAACAATTTTATGAATCAAGATCGAATGCACGCGAAACATGGAAGTTGATCAACTCTTTTAGAGGACACGGAACAAAAAAACCTCTCCTTGACTTTCTTCAACAACACTTTGGTTCCGCTCTTCAATCTGTTGTCAACGACTTCAACAGCTTTTCGCTACTTCATCCGGCATTGCAAGAGATGATAACTTTATAGCTTTGAACTCGAGTTTTATTAATGGTATGTCTAAGTCTGCGTTTCTTCCTCTTCTCACTATGGACACACTGCTCTCAATTTTGTTTTCTTTAATATGCAATAAGTCTCCTGGTATTGATGGCATTCGCATTATTGACCTCCGCCGCAACATTAGTCATATTCAATACGTGCTTCTCACCATGGTTAATGAGATTCTTGATACTGGTGCAATTCCCAATGACTTAAAGACCGCTCTTGTTAAACCAATTTTTAAGGGAGGAGCTCCGGAAAAAAAAGAGTGTTATCGCCCAATCTCCATCTTGCCTTGCATTGGCGAAATTTTAGAAACGCATCTCTATATTGTGATGTCCGGCTTTATTGAAAAGTCAAACCTGCTGTCTCCAAACCAATATGGTTTTGTCACTGGAAAGGGCACCCAACCTCTGCTTGAAAATTTTTCTGACCTTTTACATCGGGCTTTTGAACAAAATTTATATTCATGTGCTATTTTTTTAGATGATGCAAAAACCTTTGACACGGTTAGTCATAAAGTACTCCTTTTTAAACTGCACAACTATGGCTTCCGTGGACCATTTTTTTCCTTACTTCAAAATTTCTTTCTTGACCGTACTCAAGTTGTATCTATGGGAAACTTTAAAAGTGATAGGGTTCTGTTAAAAGCTGGTGTGCCACAGGGATCAATTTTATCACCTTTGTTGTTTAATCTTTTTGTTAATGATATCACTACCAAGCTTACTAATTTCAAAATTTACCAGTATGCGGATGATACCTTACTTGTTTCTAGTCACGTCAATTACCACCAAGCTGTACGCGCGCTGCAACACGACGCCACGCGAGTAATGGATTGGTTCTATGAGAATTTTATCACTGTTAACGCATCTAAAACTAGACTTGTTTGCTTCAGGAATCCGTTAAAGCAAGTGAATTTGGACGAATCTCTTGTTCTGCACAGATCCAACTGCCAAGATTGTACGTGTGCCCCCCTAAAATATGTTGAGACCGTAAAGTACTTAGGCATATTTTTTATTCAGATTTATCATGGACAACGCATTTATCGCATGTTTCTGGAAAGCTTCGATCCGTCAGCTGCTTACTTTATAACACTAAGATATTTATGCCATTTGCCGTAAGAAAATCAATTGCGCATGCTCTTGCTTACAGCATACTCAGATATGGAATCACATTATTTGGTAACTGCACAGAAGCTTGGAAAATAAAAATTGACCGAATTCTTAAAAGTTTGTTAAAAAGCGTTGGGTATCATTTTGATCTTTCATTAGGTGCAGACATCTTCGAGGCTTTACAGTTGCCGAACTTTCGTGCACTCCATCTTCAATGTGTTGTGATCTCTCATTTTTGGTGTAATGATTTCAAGAATCCCCTTGTGTCTAGCAGGGATATGCGTAGCTCAGATCGTTTTATAACCCCCCGGTGTTATACGAGATATGGTAAGCGAGTTCGTTCCTATATGTGCCATATATATTTAATAGACTGCCTGATTCTTTTTTTAAAGCTACTTCTAAGAGAAAATTGAAAAAAATGTTGAACAATTTCTCAGTGGAATTTTGTTGTACAGTTCCGTTCATTACTGTCCTTTGTGCTTTTTTTTTAATTTGTCCACTGTTATTTTGATTGATTATTTCGCTGAAATCATTGTCACATCTTTTCGCTTCCTATGTGTTCCTAGGACTTCTTCGCAATTTGTCTCATTTGACTTGTTGGGTTCTGTCCCTCAAGCCTCCACTGGCTTCGTCAGACCCGTTACTTTATTCTGTATTGAAGATATGCGAAATAAATTTATTATTATTATTATTATTATTATTGTTATTATTATTATTATTATTATTATTATTATTATTATTATTATTTTGTGTTTTATTTTGTGTTTTATTTTGTAGTTGGGGTGCGCCAGCACCAAGACCGTCAGGTCGTTCCTGGGCACCAAATAAATATTGATTGATTGATTGATTGATTATTATTATTATTATTATTATTATTATTATTATTATTATTATTATTATTATTATTATTATTATTATTATTATTATTATTATTATTATTATTATTATTATTATTGGGAATCTAACCAAAGTGAACTCTGATAAACCGCGAATTTTTAGTGGACAATAAACTCCGATAAACCCCTAACTTTCAGCGAAAAATAAACTTCGAAAAACACCCTCCGAATTTCATGAAAAATAATTCCGAAAACACGCAATCCTAGTTAGGAGTTAGTTTCCTACATTATCTGTAATTCTCATACTTCGCGCAAATATAAATTGCGTAATAAAAATGTTTAGTAACTTAAGTGCTCACTTTTCTCTCGTCTTCGTAGTACTTGTAGCAGAATCGGGCTCCGGCACAGAAGGTTCGAGCTAGCTAGAGGAACCAAGTAAGTTAGCCCGATAATGCCAGATTCTAAGTAATATCAACTCAAAAAGTGAGTTAGGCCCCTAAAATCGATCAGAATGGCACGTAATGTTATCTGTGAACTTTTAAAAGGCAACAACTACAAGACCGCCTCTGGTAGGGTGCACACTTAGGAGTGACTAAGTGTGAAAGTACAAAAGGTGTGCCTGAGACGTGTTGAGTTTCTCCTTGACTATACTCTGTTTCACCTTATGATGTACCGCAGGAAAGGCTACAAGCGCGAGCTCCTTGCTCTGGGGCACATCCCGGCGGCACAAGCTCTCGTGACTTAAGAGCAGCTGCCAACGCTATGAGCTCGCGCTTCCAGCCTTCGCTGCGGTACAATATAAGGTGAAACGAAGTATAGTTATTGAGTTTCTCCTTGACTAGTTATGCATCGAAAAGGCATGGCTTTGCTTAAATGAACTCTCGCACTTTTACTCATTTTGGGTCCTTCACAAATTTCCTTTGGGGTATTCTCTGATTCTTTTCGTAAAGCTGTAATTGTGATGCTTCCGGGATTTCGATTTTCTTCTGGTTATCTCTTCACCTTTCCAGTACCAACATAGCGTTTGTTTGTACAACGAACAGGTTAATGTTAATTAGGAATAGCCGGTGCAGTTTTAGGGCTGAAAATGTTTCCACTACATAACTTTTTTTTTATCGCTTTCTCAGTACAATACCTCTTAGTCACGCTTGAAATTATTACCACAATAGTATACGCACACAAAGAATGTCTTGCAATATTGATTTTTCCTCAAAACATTAGGAACAAAGTGGCCCCATACTACATTGCATACATTGATACAGGTTCTCATTTCTAATGACCCTCGCGCAAGTGAGACGTTAGATAGAGGTTCGTGCTCAGGCAAATTGCTTTACAGTGTTGTACAAGGTCACAAACCTTGCAAAGATTTTATAATTGTTTTAGTAACATCCGATTCTCACAACATAAGTTCATGTTCGATACCTAAAGACATCTTAGGAATTAAGGAGTTTTCAATAAACACAGTATAGGAACACTAAATGCGTCTCCGCAGAGAACATGCATAGCTAGTTACACCACCTACGAAGGAAGCTGAAAGAATGGCGGTGCCTAATAAAACGTTTCAATCTGAAAAAAACATAAGTCTACTATGTGACACGAAATATGGTGTACATGCCGAAACGCCAATTTTGTGCCACATCACACACTTAATGTTCCAATTAAAACGCCTTCTCTCTCATTGTCATTCGCTTTACTTTCCCCCTCCACAGCTCGCAATAATTAGCTGTCCGGACGAACGTTGACCGAGAAAGTCGGCGCACGGGCAGGCCTCGATGGATCGTGGCACCAGAGCGCAGCACAGCGTCAGCGTTTCTACCGCGCGGCACTTTAGAAGGCTTACAGGAGAAGCAGACCTATAAGCCTAGAGGGTATACCTTATTCAGGTTTTGCGGACTGATGGGATTCTTGCTGAGGAACTCTCTACCGCAATTCAAGAGCAATCGGGTGGCCGCAGCCGCGCTCCGTGTCGCCGACACCACTCCTGGGAAACACGCAGAGATAGCAAGTTTCGATATCTATACGGCGAGCAAGTGTTCAAAAATGCGTATTTCGCGCGTCGTAGCGCAAGGAGGAGCACGGCAATCGGAGGGCAACACAGAGGACGCGTATAGGGAACGCGCGATGACGAAGCAGCCAAGCGAGCGCCGTTATTGGTTGAGGTCGGGGAGAAACAAAAGCGCGTGGGCTGACGAATTTGCAGGCCGTATAGGGAGTATTCACTGGCGGCCATAGCTGTGTGCTCGGTTGCGGAGCGCGTGCTGAACGTGAGCTTCCACAGTTCTTTCGCCACGTGCATTCCGCACCACCAATATTGCCGGTCTTAGCAGCCTATGAATGCGAGCTCGTTTTGAGCATGCGCTCTAAATAGTGACCTCAAATATGGCGGCCAGTGAATACCTCCTATACAGCCTGTAAGTTCGTCCGCTTCTTGCGCACCTCGTGCGTTTTGTTTACCTCCCAAAAGTGCCCACCTGTTTTTCTTTCGTCCCGACCTCAACCATTGACGGTGCGCGCTTGACTGCCTCGTCATCGCGCGTTCCCTGCGCCTTCTCTATGTGGCCCTTTGATTGGCACGCTCCTCCTCGCATTCCGATGCGCCACAGACGCATACTGGAACACTGGCTCGCCGTATAGGGTGTTTTTCACCGACGCCATTTCGTCCACTTTTTTGTTGCTATGAGCAGTATGGCGCGTGCAGAAGGGCAGAAGGCGATCACTCCGAAGATTCACATCACACCCTCAAATCGGTAGTGCACAAAATCTGAGAAGTTTCCTCACGCTGACATATAACAACAAGATGGCCGCGGACTGACGTCATGTGAAACGGTG
This sequence comes from Ixodes persulcatus, assembly GCA_013358835.2. Taxonomy (NCBI): domain Eukaryota; kingdom Metazoa; phylum Arthropoda; class Arachnida; order Ixodida; family Ixodidae; genus Ixodes; species Ixodes persulcatus. Next base: position 32,240 of record JABSTQ010007734.1, read on the forward strand.
GCGCTGTTTTCGAGACGGCGCAGACTCGGACGCTTTTCCTCGCACGAATCTGGTTGATACGCTCGCGCTGTACAAACGCCTGGCGTGGACTAGAACCACTCTATGTGGCAGCGTAGCTGCCAGAGTAGCGCCACGCTTTTTTCCTGTGTCGCCTCTCACCACGATTGGTCAGACGCGGTACCATAGCAACGATCCGAGCTGGCACCGTGCCCATAGCAACCGAGTGACTACTCGTCAGCGTGACCTCTCAAGAGCAGTGATGTCACTGGTAAGATGGCAGCGCCCAGAGCTGGTAGATGAGAGTTTGTTCGGTGTGCGGAGTCGTGATGTGCACCTGCTTGCCGAAAATTTCAAACTTCTTCGTGCTCTCTGATGCAGGTATAACGTGAAGATCTGAAACAATGAGACTTTATACCTTTTCTGTGTAAAATCGCAATCCGGATATTAGCAGATGTGCGACAGAATCAGTCAGATGGCTATAGTGGTGCTCGGATTCCCGATGTGTTCGAGGATTGATAAGGCTTTTAGAATGCAACTTTTCGCATACTCTTGGCTTTTTTTCAACGTTGGAGTGTCTGAGAACCGATGCGAAATGTATGAGTCGAAGGTTGGGCCTTGGAGAAGTTGGTTCAGCCCCAGGTAACCACATAATCACACAAACGTTTAGCGAGAAAGTCCCTGCGATCTTTACGTTTTGTACTAATCAACGATCTTACGATATAGCTTTTAGAATAACATCTTCGCAATTTTTCCTTTAAAAGTTTGAATTTCTGAGAATTGAAACGAAAGGTATACCTCGCGTATAGGGCCTAGGGGAAATTGTTTCAACCCTGGGTCACCGAATAACCACAGCAACTTTTAGCGATCTTTAACCTTTTGTTCTAATCGACGATTTTACGAATTGGCAGTTCTGAACACTTTGATATAACGTGCTTTCGTTGCAATGAATTGCATTTGATCGCAGTGTTTTTTTGTTCATTTTTTCAGGTGACAAGCTGGCGTTTGCTCAAATGACGTATATAAAATGACCTGTTATATAATAATGCATCAACACATACTATAAAACTTAGACGCTCAGAGATGTGTTCGTCTTTGTAATTAACAAGTTACAGACATAATTATTTTTACGTTTAATATTTATTTACTGTAGCTGGGCCCGTTTTGTGCTTATTAATGTCAGTGTGCTATGATGTTATCATCATGTGTGTATGGTTCTAAATATCCTCTTTGCAATGCCTACAAAGGCAAAAATGACGTCAGCCAACCCCAGCTCACGCATTGGACACGAAAACTGCGTCCCTCGGACGTATGCGCTCGTCAACAATCAATTCGTCGACGAATATTTGAATTCGCGTTCGTGGCCAATGAGTGCACTGACAGAACCTTATCATCACTGGCGAATGCCAAGTTCTATGGTGTGCTTAAAAAGCACGGTGGAAGGTTGGGGTCATCGCACCGGTGCCCTAGCATGTTACGACAGCCTGATTTCACAGTTCGCTTTTGAGTTGAGGATTACAGCTGAGAAAGAAGAAGTTAAAAAAGAATTTCATGGTCCCTTTAACACGGATATGTGTGCTACACCAGATAAAAATATTGACATTTCGCATGCCGGTAAACTTCCGGACGACCACTTGGCCTGTCGGCAAGAACACCTCATATCTGGCGTCCGTCTCTTTTGATGGCGTTAACAATCCTCTGGAGACCACCATCCTGTCCTTGGTTGAACCCCTTCGGCTGTTCATCGCCCAAACGAGGGTGAGACCGTCGTCAACGTCGCTCCTCGCCAGTCGGTGGGAAAATCTCATCTTGAATGGATGATTGGGTCTTGAAGCAGTATGATGCTAAGCATACATTCGCTTACTATGGGGCAGTCGAGCAGCAGTCATGTCCCGAGGCAATCGTCCTGTTGTGGCCGGAGTAATCGGATTTTGTTCCATCGGAGCGAAGTCCGAAAGTACAAGAACGGTACGTACGTCCCGCGAAGTGGCCGCCATCCCGGCGGCGCGACAAAACCACTCGCCTTGTCCGTGAACCTACGATACTTAGCAGCTCTCGTCGACCGACAGTCCCCGGGCTGTAAATCGTCTCACTTTGCAGAAAAAAAGGCACCGTTCCTTCAGAGGCCCGTGCTGTACCGCCATGCCAAGCGTATTTTACCACTTTTCAATGAACGAATGGAGATATCAACTGGAAAAAGCTTGCCGCCCGGCGTCGCTAGCAGCACGGTTACCATGGAAACCACCAAGGCCCAAAATGGAGATCACTATCGGCGCTTCTGACGTCGTGCATCTAGATAATTTTGCGTCGTGTCGCTACACTGGCAGCTACGCTGCCATATTGGGCAGGAGATGGAACTATAGGGGGCGCTCTGACCCGTTTGTTGTCCCCATACTCGGTGTTTACTCAACACAAGGCCTGTGCACCTGCCGAGAGGCCTTATGGGCATGTCTATGTCATCTTCTACAATAGAGCGCGGGGCACAGTTTAATGTAAAAAATACTAACAATTGACGAAGCGACGTTAAGTGCCGGATCTATCCTTAGAGAATGCGAGCTTGACCCACTTCGGCTTTAGTGCTGAGCTGGGACCGTGCATGCTGCATTGTTCGTGCAGGCCGGAGTGGAAACAAAAGCGACCCTCCTCCCCCTCACCGGAGAACACGAACTCCAGCCGAACGCTGACGCCGCGTTCGGTTAGGTCGGCCGAGCGCTGAGTCATTGTATTTGTTGTCCCCATCCGCGTAGTTCTAAAGTTAACCGCTTGGGCTCTAGCGTGGACAAACTCGGGCTTGTTTGCAGACATCTCGTTGGCGTACGCAGCTTTCCATTTCTTATCATTCGAGCGAAAAATGCTGACTCACTGGGCTGTGGGCGCAAGCACTGCGCTTGATATTCAACAGAAGAGAGCTACAGCGCATGCCAGGTAGACAAAGATCGCAGCACGCAGAAGACGCTTATTGGACTGGTAGTATGTAGTGCCCAACCTCATTGTTGGTTCTACCCGGGCGAACTTTTACGCCAGTGGAAGATGATCACTTGCACAAACGTGAACACTTTAATTAAAAACCTATGCAGGAGGAATATCGTCGAATTATGAGACCGAAAAAACGATTACGCCAGGAAATCCTGTCTGCGATGTTACACATGACTTAAGCAGATGAAACGCTAAGCTCGGTATTACAGCACAAAACACTTTTTTCGTTAGCACTATTCATTGTGTCTCGTCATTCGCCGAGCTTGTGCCGTCAATCGCTATGGGTATCCTTCGAATATCCCGAGTTTCTTACGCACAATAATTTCTTTTAAAACGTAAAAATAAATTTGTCATTTTTTATTTATTTATTTTACTGGCATAAAGTCCGCGAACTGATTTAAGGTTTTGCCTCGTTAGTAAATCAGTTTTTTTTAACAGAAAAGCAGGAGATTTAGTTAAAATAATTAACTATGATTGTCATGTAACTCACCTGGCGATTTCCCGCATGCTTTGAACTCTCGCCCCAATAAAAAGGACCTTTTTGCGAGAATAAAAACGATTATGACGACGTTCTTTGCTTGAATACGAGCCATCCCAAGTCTCTGTCGAATGGGCGATTTCTGAAGTCTGCTGCGCCTCGTTCAAATATTTATCAGACACCGGGCGACCCGGTTTTTATCCACTGTAAGGACACCTTCGCTTGCTATCGCTGGGGTCTTGAAAGTATATCGTCAGGGACGCTGCTGCCATGTTCATCGATCCTTGTCGCGCATAAGTCCAAGCGGCCCATGTTTGAGCAGACTCGGGGTTGAAACGGAAATTTCAGGGCTGTGTAAACTTTCGAGAAAAACATCAAGATTGAGAAGACGTCTGTCCCCCCCTTCCCCCTCCTCCACACACACACGCACGCACGCACCTTTTAGACTTTTTCCTCAGACTTCAAGAAATAAAATAAAAAGATTTGTCAAAATATATATATCCATAAAAAATTATGATTCGATAAAATAAGAAAGCAAGAGTATAACTAATGCGACAGATTTTGACCCTGTCCTTTATATCTGAACTTCGTCTTTTATCCTGCCTGACTGCGCTCAAAATTTAAAGTCCCTTGATTCTGTGCTTCCTTTCTCAATTGAGTTTTATTGGCCCTTCGTGGCAAGATGGTTGCATCTCTTACTTTTAGTGATGACACGCATGACGAAGCACATTTCGCGTGAAGGAATTCTTCCAGTTTATTCCGTGCTGTAAAGAGGCATGTTCTACTAGAATTTGCGCCGTCATGTTAGTCGTAGCCTATGGAATGCGCTTTTATCTATGAGCATTTACTCAGAATGTTAGGACTAATACACTGGTTTCCTTCGTTGTCATGCTGCTGGTATGTCAAAGCCGGTTGCAATTAGTTCGTCGAACGACGTTTCATCAACAGATCGTTTCGTCGCTACTGCGACGTTTCATCAAAAGGCTCCCGCGTTCGTTTTGTCAACACACCTTGCGACGTTTTTGCCGAAAGCGTATTTCCTCGGTCGCCGGCATCTGGATGGCAGCCTAACTTGCTGAACCCTTGGAGGTTCCGATGAGGCCTGGTGCCAGATCGAGCCTGAGATTATATTAGAGTTTCGCTGAGAAGAGCAAGGGGCTGTCCGCGCGTAGCGCGGATGGTTAGTATGTTTAGGATTAAAGCTCGCGAATTTCTTTTTGCACGCCTAAAACATCTTGTGTGAGACCGCGCTTTATGGTGTATTCACACAGACAGACAGTACAACTTTATTGGTGCCCGAAAAAGGAATTAGGAAGTGGTGAGGAGCCCACTAAGGGTCCCTCCCAGCCCCCCCCCCCCCCTCAGACGACGGCCAGGATCCCCTGGACCCCGGCGGCGTCTTCGGCCAGTCGGACTAAGTCTTCTTGGACCCGAGGCTCCGAGCTGAGCAGAGTGGTCTCCCAGCTCTCTTCATCTCTGAGCTGCGTCAGTAATTTATTCGCGCAAGCGCCCCTATCTATGTTATTACACTCCCACACCATGTGTTTCAAGTTCGCCCTCTGCCCACATAGTTTGCACGCGCCCGTGTATCTGTCCGGGTACCACCGATTTAGTAAAGCGGGACACGGATAGGTGTTCGTTTGCAGACGTCTCCACACCGTGGACTGTCTCTTGTTCAGCGAGTGGTGCGCGGGGGGAAACCTCCTCCTCCCGTCCGTGTAGTGGTCGAGAATACCTCTAAATGTCACCAGCCTGTCTCTCCCGGACGACGCGACGGGGACCCCAGACGTTGTGCCGGCCCGGACGGTAAGTCCTCGGGCCGCGTCGTGAGCCTCCTCGTTGCCAGGAAGCGACGCGTGTGCTGGTGTCCACACGAGTCTCACTCTTTCTCTCCCTCCGAAGCACGTCGCACCCCTGAGGACACGCAGAGTCTTCGGCGACACTCTCCCTTTGGCGAAGTTGCGAACCGCGCTTTGCGAGTCGCACACGATTGTCCTGACGCCGGGCATGCTTAGCGCGAGCGCCACCGCCACCTCTTCCGCCGTCTCCGGGTCGTCGGTCTTCACGCTGCAGCTCGCGACGAGGTGTCCGTCACCGTTCACTACCACCGCTGCCATGGCTCCACTTCCCTTGTACTCGGCCGCGTCAACATACGCGACTCCCTCCTCTTCTTTTAGCGTTCTAAAGAGATTTCTTCCACAGAGAGGAGCAAACGTCGTCGCGCTTCGAGGTCACGTAGGTAAAGAGCGGAAACTGCCATAGGCCCCAGCGGCCCAGATAACACGCAGCGCACCTACCGGGCGGGATTAAAAGTTCATATGGCAGTTTTCCGGTTCCGGTATGGGTAGTTTTGGTTTCGGATTCAGCGGTATTGCCCACGGGCATGCAAACGCCGCCTCTTGATATTTTAGTCGCGATTTGTGCTGGAATATTTACTGTATTTGCATGTATTCGCTACCTATAAATGCAGTTCTAAACTTATAAATTGCATAATCTGTGAAGTAAACATTAGCCGACATCATACAACAAAAAGTATATTTTGCTGCAGTAAAATATTTGCTAAAATTAGGCAAGAAGAATCTTGGCTAATGGAATATTATAAGTAAAACAGGGAGCGATTCAAACACAATTTATTTTTAGCTCAATTATGTACATATGAATCAGTTCTGGCACAACATGGTTCCTAAGATAGCGATTATTATTCACAAAAGGAACTTAATATTAACATAATGAATCATTTGCAACATACTGAATCAGACAATGATATCCGGGAAAATGTACGTCATGATTATTTGTCAACGAAGAACATGTGGCATGATAATTCACGAGACTCACACAATGCACATCTTGATCAGAGAGTGTCATGAAGTCACAGGATAAAACATATTCCCTCTCAACCTCCCGAAAGCCACCAGTGAGCGAGGTGTACCATAGTGCCATAAGAGAGAGTTTTCACATCAGTTTTGATACATGTATTCGGCATACTTTAACATATACTTTTTGGTTAAAACAGAAAACACCAATCCATACATTGGAGATTAAACCAGGTACAAACAGATCTATAGAGGCCAAAACTGAACTGTTACATAAAATACTCCCTAGTTATGTATACATAACTTCACATTAAAAAATACACCATTACGCTTTAAATTTGTCTAATTGTCTCCCAGAAATAGCCGACTGGAAACATACTTTATCTAGATTCCTGTTAACGAAACGGACATGCCAACAGAGACGCACTCGGCAAAACATCTTTAAAAACCTTTTCTGACAGTCATCGCAACAGAGACGGAAAGAACCGACACCAGACAGTGTTGCAAACAAAACAGCACACACATTTGGTACATGTGCTACACTCTCTACAATGGCAAGGAAGTGAGTATCTAGCTGCTTGATGAAATCAAAAGCGGCCTCTGAGGGTACAACTAGATTCCCAAACAATTTACCCGGCACATGGTACGCTTTTAGCATTAGAAAATACTGGTGAGGCGCTGTCACCTTCTCAGACTTGTCCTTCAGCAAATCAGAACAGACACAGTTCTCAGTCGTTTTCTCAAGGAAAAGTTTGATCAGATATCCTCCGACATAAAATGTGCAGGAGTCGTCAATTACACTTGATTTTGTGTTTGATGTGAGTTCTGAAATATCGTCTAACGAGGGGAAGTTGTCCACAGAAAGCGAGTCCACGTTATCTGCGATTGAAGCTTCCTCGAGCGAGAATGTTGACATCTCTTGAAGAAGATCAGTCTTGTCGTCCTCTACATTGCCGCTTTTTGACTATTTGAAGAGTTTTTTTTATCCCAATGTGTTTCAGTCCTGTCGTGAACTGATACACATTGGGATTGGTGTTGCATCCCTGCATTTGCCTGATTGTTCCAAACATATTCTCTAGGGGATCCTGCTGCAGTCTCCGCGTAAGCAGAAAACTGAAGTCATAGTTAGTCGAAATGTCCGCCCAAAGCAGGAGAATGCTTTTAATTGTAATTTGCCATCCTGTGATTGTTTGTGGCTGTCTCCTGGCCTGGAATTTCCATGCCGCGATCCAAGGAATTTGCTGGTGAAGGAAATTGACTAGTTCCAATTGGCCTTTCTGTATGCTGTAGTTTAACTTTTGCCCAGTCTTCTTAGCTTGCGAACTGTTGAGACAGTCAAAGAGCTTGTCCATTCTGTCACAAAAATGAGCCGTAGCCATGGATTCCTTTGGAAGCTCATTAGCATAAGCCAGGGCTAAAAGCGTACCGCAGACCGAGGCACTCAGTACTTGCGTTGCGCGCTTCACTTTCATATTGCTGAAAGGCTCCTGCAGAATGTGTCTGTCCGTGAGCTTTGGTGCTAGCCGCAGTCTCATTTGGTGGGTAGAATGGTAAAGCTGTACAATGTAAGACCAGTCAATAGTCTCATTCCCGATGCACAGCTTGTGTGCTTGAAGGTTATTTCTGGTGGTCTTGATAAGGTGTGGGACATCAAAATGAAATAAACACGCTCATCTTGAACCTAGAAAAATGGCTGACTGACAGACACCCCCAGTTGGTTTGCCAAAGATACGTTCGAAGCACCCTGGTCACACACTACAGCTTTTACCGTGATTCCAATAGCTTTAAGTTTCTGAATGAGTGAGACCAGTAGATTGCGGATGACAGATGATGGTGTTGAGGTGTGCCCAACAGTTTATGCGAGTGGTTGAACCCACTTTCTGGAGATGCCAGAGAGCAGGATGACCAAGCCTCGGTCCGCAATGGTAGATGTACGCTCTACACCATCATCCGTGAACCCAAGGACAATGTCACGGGAAACATCGTAAGACAAGTTTTTTTTTTTCAAAACTATTTCATCAAAAATCAATGTGCATACACGATCACGCACATTCCAGGACCGCGTCTGAGATGCCAGGGTCGACATGACACCAGGTATAATACCTGGAGTCATTTTCAAATTGAAAGGCCATTTGCGCAGAGAACGCTGAGTAGAAAGCGTTAGCACCGATGACAGATAACGGTACGCCTGAGGGCCATGAAAATTCAGGTGCAGAGCGAATTTCTTCAACCAGAGGGGGTACCGCCTCCCCCGCCCCTTGGACTTTGATTTTGTGTGTGCTAACAGCAGTTCATAAACACCATTGGGCACAAAACGACGCACCATTTCAAGCGCTTCTGAAGCGTTTCGGGGCACCTGCTTCTGTTGTTTTCGGAGCCTTACAACAGTTTTCCTGTATACCGAAAACTTCGCCTGAAGGCGCCTGATGACGTCCTTGGGTTGTTTGCTGTAGTACTTGCTGGACGAAGGTATTGAACCGCAGCCGGCTATAAACGATGCAGAAAGTACGTAAGTCAATCTACACAATCTATGATTTATGATATTATAGTTCTAGTACTGCTCAGAGACAAGTGGCTGGTATCAGTGAAAATAAAAACCGACTTTCACCTTTGTATTGCGTTAACTATCAGTGCAGAAGTTAATTGACAACTATGGTGTTAAAATATGCCCGTGTATATTTCAAATTTAAAATAATCTCGACAAATAACTAGGCATTCCTATCAATCATGAAAACATTTTGTAATGTACTCGGCAAGAACAAATGGAAACGAAAAAATGTGGCAGGCACCAAGCACACCAGAAAAATCCTCTATGGTAACCTTTCAGTCTGCCTATAGCGCAAGCCCTACATCCTCCACCATTCAATTGCTGTTAGTACAAGCCTATGGGCCTTATGGTGGTGCTCTAAATGCACAGGGCCGACATAAACCTGGAGACCTAATATTTTTTTCAAAATTAACCTCCTTTTAGTGGCAAACTAGGGTACATGCTCATTTTACATATATATATATCTGCTTTTACAGTATTCAAGATGTGCACAAAGCGAGTGGTTCGCTTGGCCATCCAATACAGAGCAGTCAACAGACGAGCGTGTGGTACTGCGGTTGTGAAACTGGAGGACAGAAGAGCTGCATACCTCCATTTGCTCTGGAAATGTTTTATTGTTAGACACAAGTGTTTCACTAAAACCGATGTATTGCTCTAATATATTTCTTACCGTCAACAGCTTCTGAGGGTGTCGGCGTGCTACTCTCAGGTGGCACGTGGCCAAGGTGTGCGGCCAATGGGTCTTCTGAAATTGGATTTACTCGTCAGATGGGAATAGCCATGCAAGAAGAAATACTCTTACCATCAGGAGCTGCTGAGGGTGACGGCGTGCTGCTCTCAGGTGGCACGTGGCGAAGGTGTGCGGCCACTGAGTCTTCTGAAATTGAATTTGCTCGTCAGATGGGAATAGCCATGCAAGAAGAAATGCTCTTACCATCAGAAGCTGCTAAGGGTGACGGCGTGCTGCTCTCAGGTGGCACGTGGCGAAGGTGTGTGGCCACTGGGTCTTCTGAAATTGGATTTGCTCGTCAGATGGGAATAGCCATGCAAGAAGAAATACTCTTACCATCAGGAGCTGCTGAGGGTGACGGCGTGCTGCTCTCAGGTGGCACGTGGCGAAGGTGTGCGGCCACTGGGTCTTCTGAAATTGAATTTGCTCGTCAGAAGGGAATAGCCATGCAAAAAGAAATACTCTTACCATCAGAAGCTGCTAAGGGTGACGGCGTGCTGCTCTCAGGTGGCACGTGGCGAAGGTGTGCGACCACTGGGTCTTCTGAAATTGGATTTGCTCGTCGGATGGGAATTGCCATGCAAGAATAAATACTCTTACCATCAGAAGCTGCTGAGGGTGACGGCGTGCTGCTCTCAGGTGGCACGTGGCGAAGGTGTGTGGCCACTGGGTCTTCTGAAATTGGATTTGCTCGTCAGATGGGAATAGCCATGCAAGAAGGAATACTCTTACCATCAGAAGCTGCTGAGGGTGACGGCGTGCTGCTCTGCACGTGGCGAAGGTGTGCGGCCACTGGGTCTTCTGAAATTAGATTTGCCCTCAGATTTGAATAGCTCCCAATGTTCTGCAATATCTAGAGAAGGGTGGTCACAAGGAGCAACTGGTACACGGTAGACTAAGAGCTGGACACCTTCATTAGTACTGAAATCGCTCGTCCACTGCTGATGAAAAGAAACAACCAGTGGGTTGCACGTGCGAAGCCAAATATTTGGGAATCTGGATCATTAAAAAGTATGGCTTAGCCTGTTATTGCGTAAAAACATGGCGGCACGTACATCAAAATCATTTGCTGTAGTCTCTGACATCAGGTACACAATTATCATTTTTGCCGGTTGTGACATGATATGTGCTGTGGCGGCCTGTATTTGTACAATCACTAATGTATGATGCAAATCGATGACCCCATGCTATCACTCGTGCCACGTTGGTCTATTTGTTTTTCGCTATAGCTGGAAACATGAGAAACCATAATTCAAGGCAGACACAGACCTCCCGCCATGCAAACGGTAATCAAGCAAGTGCTATTTTAATGGCCACTACTGTGGTAAGGGGGCACATAACAAAACATGGAAAAGCAAATAACTGGATAGGCTTGTACTAACAGCAATTTAAGAATGGTAATGTCAAATGAAAACAGGCCTACCATACCATTCTGGGCGGCAGGATGCAGCGTTGAGGATGTGCTGGTGGTTCGCAGCAGAAAAGTGGAGCCATTATTTTCTAAAAGCAAAACATAACAGTGAAACATAATAAATATTGCAAGTGAGGCATGATATTACCTGCAGCCTTAAATGTTCGGCATGTTTGTTGCCGAACTGTGCGGACAGCTGTTTTTGTAAGTCGGGTTTTTCCAGGGTCCATGAAATCTGTTGCAATGAAGTGCTCACTGCACATGCGGTACCCCTCATTGAGCTCTGTGCCTGTTTTTTCTAAGAGCTCGGGCCGTCTGGCGTAGCGTAGCCAAACCTTCGACCTGAAAAGCATAGTGATTATTTTTTTTAATTTTTGGACACCGCCTGGTACGGTACCGCTTAGCGTGGTATTAGTGATTAGTAGATCTCACAAAAGTTCGGTTTGTGTAGTCAGTCAGCCACCCAAATGAGGCGACTGGTCTCTCGGTTGTAAATGAGCAATTTAGTTAGCGCTGTACGGCTGCTAGCCTTGGTCCTTTAATGGACGTGACGCAGAGATTATTACTGAAACCCGTCTCGATAATACGCTCATAGACCTGTAGTAATCAAGTTTTGAGTAGCGCCCCTAGGAAATAAAATCAAATGCTTTTAGGTCACGGTATGGTTTCTGAAAGAAAACAAGAACAAAAATCTGAATGGCAAGTATCTTCAGCTTTCGAACAAAATGCTAAAGGCGCGAGTTGCAGTTTTTCTTTGTTAATTTCTTGTCTTTCTTTAGTTCTTTTAAACGTTTGGTTAGCGCGCGGAGACGGACGCTAGTGAAGTACCCCATAGGACCCTTCCTCGTGCATGATGGAACGCCGCTTCGTTTTTTTGTTATTTTTTCAGCCATGCCTTGCAATCGCAGCTGGCGGACCCTGTAGCTGCACTTTATACCCCTGTCAGACGGACACGTTAAATGACATTTAAGCAAAATGACATTATAGCTCGGCCAATCCGCGTACTTAATACGCCACGCTGCGCGTGCACGCGCCACGTGCCGAACCAGGATCACGATCTGATTCGCCGAGCGGTGAATGACATTCGATCGAAATGACATTTACTTTCCCATCTGACAGGGGTATTATTCTAGCATCCTTGCAAACGCGCTCTTCCCTCCCCCCCCCCTTCCCCCATACAGCAACACATAGAAACAGGCATATCCAAATCAAAACAGGCCGCGGCAGAGATTGAACTCTGGATCTCATTCGGCGTTCGGCGTGGAACATCGCCAGATTTCGCTACGCGTGCGTCCTGCGACACGTAGCATATTGACAAAGGTTTCCTTCTTGCTCCTCTGAGAGATGCAACCCTGCCAAACGAACAAAGACAGTTTCGACAGTTACTTACCGTGAATCACGTGGAATCCGGAAGAACTTTACGCCCGGCTTCTTGTGAGTTTTCCCGTTGTTCGAACACCAGAGAACACAGCAGTAGTGTCCGTAACCCATAACCTGGGCGTCCGAAAAAGGAGGGTAACATCCATTTGATGGAGATCACGTCGTGCAATTCGCAGCGAACGCGGCAAAATAGCGGCTGAAGACAGAAAAAGAACTGAAGCGTAATACAAGCAGGTCGCAAACTTGTCAGGCCTTCTGTATCACAACTCAAAACCAAGCTTTGCAATCGCCAAAAATTAAAAATAAACGACTCACCACCTGCTCTCAGAAAGTGGATTTGACGGGGTACGTCCCAAATAGCTGGAGGGGTGAAGTTCAGGGCAAGCGTGCAGCAACCATCAAGGCATTTCGCAGATTTCTCGGTTTTCACGCCACCGATGCAGATAACAGACGCTTCGATGTTTGGAGCTTGGCCAACATGGCGACGCCGGAAAAATTTGGAACACCATCATCACGTGACTTACAAACATGAAAATTATTTGAAGGTTTTAATTCTTCAAATATTATTACCGCACCACAATTTTTAGCGGGAGTATTTTTAAACAGTAATCTTTCAGACTACTTTTCGAAGTAGCGCCACTTTGCGGACGGGATTGGAGGCGTATCTGGGCCGCGAACCGGCCGGAGTTTCCGCTCTTTCCCTTGTGGATATTACTCTATGGTCACGTGTTCCACATCAAGGATGCTTGCTATGCTCCGTTCACTCTTAAGCTGAGGCTGCAGCTAATGAACCACGAGAGCACGATATTGCATCTTTAAAATGTTCTTCTGCAACACGAGCGCTCGGGCCTCCTGCGTTCCCCAGGGGGTGCTGCGAAAAGGAACTTGTTAGGCCTTGTTTTGGGTAGTACGAACTTTAGCGTCTCAAACTATCACGCATGCAGAAGCGTTCCAGCTCTGGTGCCGAGCGCGAGATCACGATGAAAATACAAAGAAACAACAAAAATTCGAACGCCGTCAAAGCTAAGACGCTAAACGCGTGAGCCAAGAACTGCCGTTCCACGCGTTCCAAAGTAGACATGACAAAGAAAAAGAAAAATTAAAGCGTTGCTTCACAGGTGTTTTGACGTCACCACCCAGAGATAAGAGACGCGTACCCTAGCGGTGGTGTCATGAATTTGGCACTTTCGATTGTCTTGCGGCGTTGAGTCTGGCCGATTTCTGGCGTCCAAAAGTGCTTTTTCGTTCTCCAACACAAGACAGAATTAAAAAGCTCAACCAACGTGCCATAAGTAGTGCGAATCCCAATCAGGTGAGCTTGTACTACCCAAAATGAGGGCGCTACAGTTTGTTCAACGCTTCAGCGCAGGAGGCCTATAGAAAACCCGTCTCAAAGTCAGGAGTGCGGGTACGGAGTATAGCAAGCAACCGTGATTTGGAGCACGTGACCTCGATTCGCGATGACGTTTGCTCCTCTCTGTGGAAGAAATCTCCGTCCTGTGAATACACCATTAGTACCGGTTTACTTCCAGCGAACAAAATAAATCGAGCAATTCAATTCAATTCACTTTGTAAAAAATCACGTTGTCGACGAAACGTCGCAGAAGCATGTGTCCACAAAACAAGATTATACGAAACATCGCAGTGTCAACAAAACGTATGTCCACGAAACGAAGGACCTTTCAAAGCACAGCCATGGCGTATGGGCACAAAATATGGAGTTTATGTGAGTCGTTTTGATCCAAACGGTTCGTCCTCGAACGCTTCGCCAAAGGCAATACGCATGCGCGCGAGAAAGTCGTTTGAGATAATTCGGGATGAAATTCTCGCTCGTTTCTTTCTCCCTCCGGCCACTCGAGTCGCTATCACAACGCAGCCAGCGTCGTCGACGACTTGCGGAAAACACAAGATGGCGGTCGCTTTGGCGACTGACTGTCGGCCCAGCCGAGCGTTGGGCGTAGGACAGCGGGAGGCGATTTGCCATCCTGCTACCTTTTGCTTCGTTTGAGAGGTCGAACGAAATCATTTCGAGGACTGCCCACAATGGCGAACGATCGTGAATGCTGTAAACTACACGCGTGAGTAAATATTTTTTAATCTGGCCTACCAGCCGCCGTGACGCCGATGAGCAGACGAAATGATTTGGTTCGAAGGCACAGGACGTGAACGATCGTTCAATTTCAAGAGGATAGAGACACATCACCTACCTTTGTGGTCATTCAGACACGTCTTACTCTATCTAGCTGCAGAGCTCTTAAAATTCCGACCGGTAAATGTTTATTCGACTGTGTTGTTCACATCGGTGGTACGCTGTCAAACTACGTTGCCAGGAACGCGTCTCCGACTGGCCTGTACGCGGAGACCAAGTCATCCGCTTCTTACGCAGGAGTGGAGGTGACGTCAGACTGATGCCGAGCTCTGACGGGCTTTGGTTGAAAGGTTAGTGTGTAGACCTCAATGCTAGATGCCTTGAGGTCTACCCACTATTTGTCTTTCAATCAGCCAATAAGAGCTCTGCGTTCTGACATCCTCACAACCCCTGTGCAAGAAGCAGACGAACTTGCGCTCCGCATAGCGTTTTACTCCGCCCATGCACCGAAAATGGGCCCGAAGTGGCAACAAATGACGTCACAAAAGCTGGGATGTTATGCTGTCGGATATCGCGATCCTAGCGGTTGGTTGTGGAAATGCTGGCGAAAAGCGCGACCGAACGTGGGTGTCGCTGTCGTCACGGCGTCCCAACCCCTGGCTAGCGAAGCTTCCGTGGACTGTCAACCTGGAGAGCAACCAGCAGCAGAACAGGCGTCTGCCACAACCACCACTGCTGCTGCGATGCCGCCGCCAGGATTGCGGCCTGCGAAAGCTTGAAACTTTTTTGACGTCATCAGGCGGAAATGGAGGGACCACGTCTTTGGACGCGATAAACACACCAGTCGGACACGCGTTCAGGGCACCATGGTGAAACGCGAGCTACAGATTTGGACACCGCAGAACGTTTCAGATGCCACTCAGACGTAATCATCATCATCGTTTACACGGTTGAGCTAGTTTTACGATTTACTAAAGCGCGTTAAATTTCACGTACGGGTTAATTAAACGGAGTAGCTGCACTGTTCATGATTTCGGAACTGTCGGAACTGTGTGCTCTAAAAACGACTCGTTCAAACTCCTTAATGTCGCCGCCGAAAAAAACGCGTGTAAACTGTAGAAAAAGAGGGGCGAATGTTGTTGTTTTTTTGTATTTTTTTTTTCGAAATACAATGGCATTTCTGAACGATCCATCATCACTTTCGCGTCAGACCTGTCCGGAACAAGGAAGCCGCCATTGGCTGCTGCGGGGAAAGCACTCCACTCCGCGAAACAGGAGCTACTTCAGATGCTGCAAGCATGCCTCTGAGGCGCAAGAGTGACAGCGACGTGCCGACGAGACCGCCGAACAACGCAAAATCCGTTTGCGAAAGGCTTGAGAGGCAAGAAGCAGCACGAAGGCCAGTGAAATAAACAAAGAACGGCAACTTTGGCTGCAACGCGATCAAGATGTTAAGCATGCGAAAACGTCTCGCGAAAGGGATGAAAAACGACAACCTCGGCTGCAACGGAATCGGAACGCCAAGAAGGCCAAGACGACTCGCGAAGCTGACACAGAGAGGCAACTTTGGCTACAACTTGAGCGGGACGCCACAGATGGCAGTAATGGCATTACTGTAATGAAATTAAAGTAATTAAATTACTTTTTGTGGTAATGAGTGATGTAAGTAATGAATTACTTTTCTAGGCTGATAATTTAGTAATGTAATGAATTACTTTGAGGCAGTAATTATAAGAAAGTTACAAATTACTTTTGAAATTACTTTTGTCCCTAATGATAAAGTCTGTTTGCGAGTTTTAAAGGGGCTGTGCAACGACATTGGGTAGGAATATTTCTTACTTTACACCAGCTTCCTGGCACTAGTGGGACCCAAAAATACTCGAACGCAACACCACTGACCAAGAAACGTCTTCGTCGCGGCGGAATTCAAAGGATGAAAGCGGAGCTTTTCTTTCAGTCTCTCCTTCCAAAGCCGCCTTTTTCTCCTTCGCGAAATTTGGTGACGGAGCTGTGGGGACAATGGCAATAGTACGATCCCCGGGAATGCGTCATCGAGCTTTGCGATCCCAGCTGTGATGATATTCGAATGCTGCTCACACAGTGGACGCGAAAACTGCGTACACATTCGATCTGGGCTCGTGACAATCGATGCCTCGACATGCATTCGGGTAGTGGCCCGTGTCCAATCGCTGCAACGACGACAATAGCCGAGCCGTAACAATGTCTGGAACTCAGCGCGTGTTTTGTGCTTTGCCAACCCCAGCGCGTGGCTTTTTTTTTTTTTTTGGTACATTTTGTGTGTGAAATTGTGTTGTTTACCCCCCTACTGTAATGCCCTCTGGGCGAAATGTAGGTATGTGAATAAATAAATAAATAAAAAACATTGGTGGCATATAATCGGCTCCAGATCACGTGGCCGCTTGTTCTGGCTGCGAGTTGAGGGGGTGAACGCTGCTCGTTTTTCTTCAATTTTTTCTGGAGCTTCTATTGCGTGGGGTGAAAAACGAACGCGTGTTTCATCGGTTATTAACGTCAGGGATCCGTTTTAAGCGGTATTTGCGCAAAGTACAAAAATTGTTGCATCGCCCCTTTAAGAAAAAGAGAAACATTTTTTTTGCATGGTGAAATGTCGTGAGACATCAAGGCAAATAAACGACGGCCGTCTGAGCGAAAAGCCTCGTACGAAGAGCTCGACAGTCGTACAAAGGCGGGCTGGAATGGCGAAGGAGAAACTATTACGTGTAAAGTCATCGCTGGAAGGCCACGGCTCACGAACTCAAGGCAAGACGGATTCACGGCATCATATCACCACAACGATACTATACTTCGTTCATCCCTAAGCTGACAGTGCGGTGGGAGCTATAAGCTCACCAGAACTGATCAACCACCTTCCTTTGACCACCTGACCCGTCCCTTTCTCTGCGCGTGGGTATGAATGAGAGCGTGGTTACGTGGCGAAAGATAGACGTGTGACTGTTCCAACGAGCAAGTAGCTTTTGCCGTACTGTCAGCTTAGGGATGAACGGCTTATAGGCTACAATGCGAAGGGCACATCACCAGTGAGCTCAACACACTTTAAAACCTGAGAGGAGAGGACAAACAGATCCCCAGCCTTCTTGCTATTCCGTCAAGCAAAGTCAAACCGAAAGCTTCAACCATTGAGAACAACAAACGACCAAAATAAAAGTTAATCCCAAATGCCTTGTCAATTCCCCAGAACTTTTCGTGCGTATCCTGGGCCTTGTTAAGTAAATGTGCTTTTTTTTAGTCGGAAAAGACGGGAAGCGAGAAAAGCAGATGCCGCTCGTGGTGTGCATTTCTGCCTTTCCTTAGAGAGTTTATTCTGGAATAAGCAAACGACCATATATCACGTTTGTAAGCAGATATCGCCAACCGGCCGTTTGTTGGGAAAGTACAAATTTTAGGAAGCTCGCGTCATCCCTTTCCTCAACCGGCGACGCTTCTGCCTAGCAAATATCCAGTCTCTTTGTGCAACAACGCGCAATAACTTGGGCTCTCCGGGTGTTTGAGAACAAGACTCCCTAAGAGTAATGACCGGGAATACATCAACTAGTGATCCTGGGAGAATAGAATTAGACTGCATCTGAGGCGGAAAAAAAACGTTTCATGCGACGACTCCTTGTAAGAACGAGCTTCCATGGCCCGACTTAACATACTGACACGGACTATAACATATTTTAAATAAGGACGAGAGAAACATATCATCCCTTAACTAAGGACCTTCATCATTGAATGAACAGCGAAACGGGCGAGTCGACTGTCTTTCAGTCCAATCTAAAGAAGAAGCTATTCATCATGTTTACTCCTTGTGTCGTGTGCGCCAGCAAAACGACTGTTCAGTATGGTTCACTTTGAGGCGCATATGGCTGTTGTCGTGTAAACAGGAAAAGCTGAGTTTTGGTACATATACTCTAAATAAAATGAGCATCAATTACTGCCTCGAGGTATTGAAAATTAAAATCAAAGTAATTTCATTACTTTTGGAAAGTAATTATAATGTAATGTCATTACTTCCACTCTTCGGTAATTTGTAGTGTAATTTAGTTACAGTTTTGCAATTTTCAGAAAAGTAACTAGTAATGTAAATTATTAGCTTTTTGAAAGTAAATTTGCCATCTCTGCGGGACGCCCAGAGGCGAGGCGAACATCGGTGACGGAACGGGCTCCACGACGAGCGAGTACAAACGTATACGTGTTGTTCAAGAAGTACTTTGAGAGGACACTTCCTCCATGACTCGATCGACGTGTGCGACCTTCTGTGGTTCCAGTCGGACGTGAGCGCTGTGAGGAACCGCTTCGCGGGACTGCTGTCAGCGGCGTTCACTGACAAGTCGGCAGTTGGGTACGCGGTGTGCGCAACGTGCAAGACAAGTCTCAACGTCCTTAAGTCTGTCCCGCAACAACGCAGTACAAGAGGGCGCAAAATGCTCCACTATGGAGCGATTTCGGCAACATTTTTTTTTCTTCTTTTTAATATAGCAATTAACCTCTACATTAAATAGAAAACATAGAAATTGGCCTTTCCATCTTCCGATATTAAAGTCATTGACGGCGGTGGACACTCTCCGGTCGTCATGGCGAAAGAAGTTTCAGGGAATAGCCGGCGCTATACTTTTTGTCACTATACAATGACTCGCAGCAGACGCTACAAGCCATCCCTGCCAATCCAGTACTGTGAACGTGTCAGGCGACTGCACACCCCGCACATCGCTGCGCCTCTTCCCCAAGGTTACGCGACACTCGCGCTGGGTTGGCTTCAATCGCTCGTCGTCTGCGGTTCATCCGCTCCTGTTTTTACGGCAGCCACGCAATCTACTGTCAGGTACTTTATTTCGTTTCACCTTAAATCCAGGCGCAGCCGACGATACTACGACCAATCAGAGAGCGTCAAAAACGCAACATCATGGTGTTCGTCATGTTTCTGAACACAGCAACAATGTAACGTGTTGGGCTAGTTGGTTTGAGGTGAACATCTTGGGAAGAAACAGCGGGCAAAGGAAAGGAGTGTGTGTGTGTCTATTTTTACTGATTAAGATGCTTCTTGTTTTCTTCCTTCCTTCTTTTGTGTCCTTCCTTCCTCACCTGCATACCGAACGGCACCACAAACTTAAAAGTGCAATAAAGTACTACTAAACAACAGTTGTTAGTTCAGAGCCATCCTGTCGTGTTTGTTGCTTTACTATTGTCCAAGTTTCTTTGCCGCTGTTTCTTCCCAAGATGTTTCTGTACGCTTTCTACCCTGGCTGAAACAGTCATAAAAAAAAGTCCTAGTGACTTGCGCTTTTGACGCTGCTTCATTGGTTCCTTTACCACTGCGTCTGGACTGAAGCTGAAACGAAGTATAGAGAGGATACATTCCACTCCGTTCGTGCGCTCGCCTTCATCACCGATCACTCAACTAGCGGTGTGGGCAGCGCACGTCCTTGGAAACGCACGTACTTCGCGTTGCCCACAGTGTCGTGCAGTCGCGCGGCGCCGAGGGTGAGCGCTGCCACCGGCGCACCAACGATACCAGGGGCCCTAATCTGGACACTTGCCGAGAAACTCAGCGAGAAATCTGGTGGCCGTGATTGGCTAACGCCGCACTTGACCTTGGCGCCGGCCAATCAAAGCCGCCGGATTTCTCGCCGACTTTTTTGCCAAGTGTAAAGATTAGGGCCCCAGGTTCGCCAAGACAGCCGAGATGGCTGTCTTGGCTATTAGTTCTCAAGTGTCTGCGACAATAGATGGCGGCAGCCACCCCTCCCAATTCAACGGGAGAAACCACGACATGCGGCGCGTCCAGGCGTTCCAACTACGCAAAGTTTGTCCGCGCCAAGGTCATTTAATGTTCGCGGAGTGAGATGTATTCTCATAGTAAAGTATTTGCGACTGACTGTTCTCACGACGAAGCGCCAAGTTTTTTCGGCATTGGGCGGAAGATTGAGCAGTCACACCTCTAGTGGTTCACTTCAGCTGAGCCAGGCCAGAAAAATTAGTTACTTGCTGGTCTATAATGCAATGTTCGGTGCGGACTCGTATTCACTTAGTAAAGCAGCAGGTTAAAGCAAGTCCCAGCCAAACGTTCACGTAGAACTCGCATCCAATCAGTGCCAGCACTCGATCGAGGTAGGTGGCGTAAAAAGACTGTGAGCACAGGTCCCGTGTTGGGTAAACACACATCTGCGAGGAAAGCAAGCTGGATGAAGCTCCTCCTATAATTCGACCTCCTCATACTTGATAATACTCCACTCTTTTACCAATCTTGTTTTTTAAATAGCCGACCAAGGTGTGTTGAACATCTATTTGCCATTCGCGCGACACAGACAAAATAGTAGGGCGATGCAGAGTACGTTTTATTGATAACTAGCATATGGGTCTCTTGTACCGACATGCGCAGCTGACCTTCGGTACCAGCGAGGACGTTCTTCCAAAGTCAAACTGATCGGCTCACTTGACCTTCGTCTTCGCAAACATGGCACCCTTGAAGTAACGTATCATTCCAAGCAAACCAGCGCTGTCCTGAGGTAGAAACTTGGTCACGCAAGCCTGAATACAAATACAAAAATAAAAATGTTCGAAAGACCACATTCGATTTTGTCATATATCGTCAAGAATGACACACACTTATCAATGATTAGCATAGAAAAAACAAAGGGGCGACAAGATTACACCCCAAAATACCGCTTTCAACTGGATGTTTATTGGGAAAAACATTTACTATTTTTCCGTACGTGCCGGTTGCTAAAACAAGATGCGTTTCTTATTTCAAAGATGTGCCGATGGAGTGATACAATTGCTGACAGCACGAGCGCTGATGCTTTTGTATGTTTCAAAAAGTGCGTATCCATTTCGTTTTTAATGCGAAAGCATTAACGGTCCCATGGATTGAACCGACGTCATTAACTTTGAAGCCGCGCCAAACGGCACCTAAACTCCTCTGTCCCAGGGGAG
>JABSTQ010007735.1:0-42215 GCA_013358835.2 Ixodes persulcatus
AACACTTTCGGTTCGAAATTATTTTTTTTCCTTCCGAAAACCGTCAATCTATAGACCGGTTTTACTAGTAAGAGCGGAGAGGGAAAAATGTCCTCCCGTCTCACCCCGTGCGTGCGTCGTCTGCTCGCCGAATGGCTGTACCTAACATCCGGCTGGCGTTCAAACTCGGTTTAAAATCGCGTCATTTTGGAAATTTCAAGTGCAGATGCGCGGATTTTGATATGCAAGTTATCGTGTAGTGCTATGCTCGATAAAAAAAAAAAAAAAAAACTAACCGAGTCCAATTGCGATGTTACCTGCGTGCGAATAAAAACAAAGAGGAAAAACTGTGTCACAGTGGGTCAAATCGCTCGGCGAAAAGTAAATCCGGTTGCTGTAGCTATTTTACTATACGAAGTTCGTACTGATGTAGGCCTTTAGCGACAATGAGTGGAAGTCTGGAATAATAAATAAAACACGTGCTCTCCTGGCGCAATAGACGCAGTGGCTGAGTTACCGGCTGACTCCACTGCTATGGAAGTAACGGAACAAAGATACGGTAGTTGATCATTTTCTGCAATAAAGCAACAGAGCGTCAAAGGCTCATTTTGGAGGAGCCATAAATATTCTAAGAACGCGAACCACTTCATAACGACAGCCACGAGCGAGAGTTTGATGTTCGCGCCGGTACAGACCAAAGATGGACAACGGCAACCTCCCGGTTTGTCGTCTGCTTGCAGAGTCGGGCGCATGCCCTTTCTCTCGTTTTACTCCGCCGAACCGCTGAACTTCCGGGTGTGAGGAGAGGGCGCTGCGGTCGAACAAAATGGCGCCGCCCTGAGAACGCTAAATGGAATGGTCTATACACGTTTGCAAGTGTGGTCTCAGCGGGCCGCCATCTTTCCCAGTGGGGGTGCGCTTGGGCACGGCTATGGTGTACTAGAATACTGGGCAGTGTAGCGAGCGCGGACGGAGGGTGGGCTCTTTTGCGATGACAGGATCGGTGGCCGCGAGAGGGCGCAACGTGTAGTAGGCGTGCTGCCGGAGTGCGGAGCGCAAGCAGCGGTAGCGCTTGGCTGGCTTGGCGTTCCGCACGGGTTCGATTGTTTCGTATGGTTTGGCTAACTCTTTACGATACTCTTTATTTCTGCTGTTTCACATAATATTTTCGCACTAATTCGTTGCCACATGCTTTGCCCGAGACGTGCATCTTCGGGCAGGACGCCACAGTACACATCGCGACACTGCTAGCGCGAACACGACATTGGCGCTTTTTCCTGATTTACTTCGAAAGAGTATTAGCGAGGACGAAATTTTATCACCTGCATTATAGACCCGAAGGAGCTTTTTCCCCGTCAATCAGAACTTTGCTGAGGTCCTTTGGTTTCTCATAGAAAAACCGGCGATCGCTTGTTCGCGCTAACAGTGTTGCGTTCTGAATAGGCGGAAACTCCATCCCCCCGGTAAACGTTCGGGAAGTCTCTTGAAAGGGACAACCCAAACTTGTGTAATCCCCTGAATAACGTTGGATAAACATGCTGATGGCATGATACCTAAACAAATGTCTGCTTTGTGACCCTATAATTTTGCTGTCACTGTAGCTGTGATCAATGCATTCCGTGGTTGAAACGCACTACCGTGATGAATTGTTTCTTCGTTTGGGAAAACAAAATGGGGCTTACAAAACGGATTATATCGTCTACTTCCGTAGGCTCAGGTGTCACTGTCGTCTTTCGCAACTATTTCCACGGGCTTTCGAAGGAATTTCCAGCACTAGCCTTTATCGTATCTGCTGTTACTACGTAGGGTCTTCGAACAGGACTGTGCGAATAGTTAGAAAAATGTGTCCACACACCAGCTCTGGTAGTAACCAGAGTGGATAAATTCTTATTCATCCACTGAGCACCAGCTATCGATATGTGTGGGCACCAGGGCGCACAGATAAATTTTTAATTATACACTGGGCGCAAGCGCACAGATGAGAATAATGAGGTGCACCCAAAGATTCGGGAGGCGATGGTACTTGCTTTTCCCAAGAGCTCGGGAGTGGGGGGCTCCCGAGTTCACCTGTAGTCGGCGCCTATGGCGTTCTGTACCTCTACATTCTGCAGCGTGAGGTCATGATCTTGATGATCTTCGACATCTTCAGGGTAAATGACTCAGTATCTTGCGCTGGGCCACAAGACCTTTCAATTTTCTTGCGGTAAAAAAAGAGGCCTCTTAGCACCTTCTCATTGAATAGACGGAGTGCTGGGCCAACCTTCATCTTTTCAAAACCGCTAGGAAAAAAAAAAAATAATTTGCTGATGTGAGGCCATAACCTTCAATGTCACATTTCCACAGTCACTTTTCCAAGCCTTTCTGATGCGGTCAGCGTGCACAGGACCTTTCGGTGTGTCGAAACCAGTGTCTATAAAACCTATTTAGCAGATACTTTACAGAATGCGAAAAGTAAAAAAAAAAAAAATGTAGAGGACGACTGTCATGACTGCCTGCATTACATGAACCAGAGTCTCCCAGTCACTCCTTTTAATGTTGCGGGACCACGACTCACGCCGATCGAACTCGAGAGGGGCACGAAGAAGGGAACGGGCTCCTTTGCAGGACCGGAAGCCACCGTTGCAACCCGGCACGGACCCCAGGAGTTGAAATTAGGGGGGAGGGGTTCGGGGGGCATTGAGAATATAAGAGTCGTTGCGAATTAAGGGGGTGCCTTCGGAAAAACAAGCGGGGGGGGGGGGGGGGGGGGGGAAGTACACCCCGTAGGGGGGTGTAGGAAAATCACTGCCCCGGCACAAAACACGTCCCGTCTCTCGTGTCCCGCCGTTTTTCCGTTATTGCACGCGTTGTCTACATGCCACTGAACGGCACCGATAGCAATCCATTTCACTCAACCATTAAAAAAAAAAGAACTGTAGCAAAACAAAGCGACAACGCGAACCACGCGATCACAAGCAGTACGACAACACGGCAATCCGAGCGGAAAGGAGCACGCCTGTTACCCGCAGCGCCCCCTGCCGTCCTTGCGCTCCGTCATCGCTGCGCCGACCTCCTCCCTCCGTTGCTTCTCGGCGCGGACGACACACTGCCCAGTTCTAGTACACCATAGCACGGCCATAATCCGATTATTACGCTTTAGGCACGCTTCAGACGGGGCAGCTTTTCGAGCAATTTCGGGGTTGCTGGCGGGATGTT
This sequence comes from Ixodes persulcatus, assembly GCA_013358835.2. Classification (NCBI taxonomy): domain Eukaryota; kingdom Metazoa; phylum Arthropoda; class Arachnida; order Ixodida; family Ixodidae; genus Ixodes; species Ixodes persulcatus. Next base: position 3,175 of record JABSTQ010007735.1, read on the forward strand.
CCCTAGCTTTCCCTAGATCAACACGAATTGCTGAGATCGGATTCGGCTCGAAACGGACGAGAAACTCGAACAACTCGGAGACGTTTGAAGCGGCAGCAGCCAATCAGGGACACGATATTCTCACGTGACACCCCTGTGGTGGTGATGATGACAGCTAAAGACTTGGTTCTGGTTTGAAATAGATCGTTTTTGAAAATAAACCTTTTCAGAAAGATGAGATAGTAGTTTCAACGCCATTCAAGGATATAAAAACACGTTTTTAGCGCGTAGCTGTGCGTCTAAATAGTGCAAGCAATATAAAATTGAATGATGATGATGGCAAGTCGTAGCAATTCGGTTGCTGCGTGTGAACGCGGGTGGCCCGTGACGCTAGTGTTGCGACGTCAAGTTGCTGGGTGAAATTGCTCCCTCTGAAGCGGGCCTTAGCAAGGCTTCGTAATGGATTAGGAGGCGTCCAAACACACCCCAGCGAGCAAGATGGCAGCGCCCTGAAGCCGGACTTGCAAATTTACAAAAAACAACCTGAGATCGGGACAAATAAAAAAAACAGAGAGGACGACACAGAATCTCAAACGCAGCTGAGTTTATTCACAGCAGGACGCCAATAAATACCCGTCCACACGAAAACAGGAAGAAAGGAAGGAGGACAGAGTTAACCCCTACGAAGCTAGACAGACAGACACTATCCCCACACAGACAAAACCGCCGCCCGGAAACAGCACCGGTTCCCAAGGACCCGAACGTTAAGCTTCCTCAAGGCCGCGCGCGCCAGCTCACACATGAAATAAGCCCCCCACCCCTCCCTCGCTTCCCGCAAACCCCCAAAGTAACGAAGCAACAACAACAACAATAACAAGGCCACACGAAACAATCATAGCGAGAGAAAAAATATTGCGCGTTCCCCCATCACCAAAGACCAGTGCTGCCAATCGTAGGGATTTTTCTCTCGATCTAGGGATTTCGGTCAACGTTTAGGGGCGAAGGAAAATTCGTTCAAATCTAGGGATTGTTTTTTCAATGGGTTTCAGAGGGCTTCAGAGACACGTTCCTTCCCATTTTCCTCTTCGTGCCGGCCGAGTGCAGCGGGAAAAAGGCTTCTTTGTATAGACCATTTATTTAGAGCTCTCAGGGCGGCGCCATTTTGTTCGACCGCAGCGCCGTCTCCAGACATCCGGGGAGTTCAGCAGGTTAGGCGGGGTAAAACGAGAGAGAGGGCACGCGCCCAACTCCGCTAGCAGACGACAAAACGGGAGGTTGCCGTTCTACATTTCTGGGCTGTACCGGCGGGCTGTACCGAACATCAAACTCTGGCACGTGGCTGCCGTTGTGAAGTGGTTCGCGTTCTTAGAATATTTAGGGTACTCCAAAATCATCCTATTGCGTCCTGTTCTGTTATTTCAGTAAATGATCAACTAGCGTATCTTAGTTCCGTTACTTCAATAGCAAGGGAGTCAGCCGGCAGTACTGCCCTCAACCGCTGCGTCTTTTGCGTCAGGAGAACACGTTTGTAATTATTATTCCAGACTTCCACTCATTGTCGCTAAAGGCCTACACCGGTACAAACTTTCTACAGTAAAAAAGCGTTAGCAACCGGATTCACTTTTCGCCGGAGAGACCGGCCACTCGGACACAGTTTTCCCATTTCTTTTCTTTATTTTCACGCAGGTAACAGCGCAATTGTACCTGGTTAGTCTTTTTGTCGAGCATAGCATTACACGATAACTTGCATATCAAAATTCCCGCACCTGCGCTTACAATTTCCAAAATGATGCAGTTTTAAACCGAGTTTCAGCACCAGCCGGATGTTAGGTACAGCCCACTCGGCGGAGCAGACGACGCGCGGGGTGAGAGGGGGAGGGCATTTTTTCTCTCTCCGCTCTTTCTAGTGGAACGGCCGAAGATAATCTCTAGTGGTAATAACAGCGATTTTGGGGGCCCACAGAGGGCCAAAGTAACAAAGTTTAATTATGTAAAAAGGTTTTAACGAAGCAAATTTAACCTTTAAATGGCCACTACAACTACAGGAATCTATCCTTAAGGTACTTCATAACGATAATTTCAATATTAACCCAAATGAAAACATTTTTTGAAACTCTAGGGAACTCTGGGGAATTTTCCGATAAAAATCAGAGAAGAAACGACCGCGGAGGTTGGCAACACTGGTACTTTTCCTCCTTGCAGTTTATCTAGAACTGGCCGATTTAAGTCGCGCTCACTCTCTTCTCCGCTGACTCATGCAGTTTTCTAAAGACCCTGTCACACTTAGGCAACACGACGGCAACAGCAACACAACGTGTTGTCCAACAGTCGGGCAACTTGTTGCTCGCTCCCCATGTTGTCCGACAAACTTGTCACATCGCGGCAACAGCACGACAACATGAACGAGAACTAAAATAGTTGCCTCGGTATGACATCTTTCCGCAACAAAAACAGGAGCAACTTGTGTTGGACAACGTGAGTTGCTCTGATCGCTGGCTGAGCGAATTTCGGGCCGGCAACAGGACAACATAGATAGCTTCGACGGTAGAGCTACTCCCCTATCAATAACGTCTTACTCAAATAAAGGCTTGGAAAACGTTTTTTAACTATAATTAGGGCTGGCGTGCAGCTAAAATATTTTCCATTATTGTTTTTGCTGCGTAGTTACGGAAAGCGATTTTCGAAATGGATAACAGCTTCGGTCATGAACGTTCAGACTGGTTTTGAAATTAGAACTGCCGAGAGACCAGCTCACTTTGCTGATAGTAAAATAAAATGGCATGCCTACTCACCCGCTGATGAAGTATAATAAAAATAATCAAGAAAACCAAAAATTAAAAAAAAATCGAAGCATTAAAACGACCATTTTGATCATGATTGTTGATGCTTGGAACTTGGAAACAGTCGCTACCAGACACCTGATTTGTCTTCAAAATACCCAGGGCGTTATGGTGGAATGAAGCGATCACATAGCAGGCGGTAGGCAAGTAGACAGCGCTGAAAAATATTTATTCCACCGATTGTTATGAAGGCCGATCGTGTCGGTGTCGCAGCTTTGAAGCACTGTCAGTTCAGCTCAACAACACGCCACAAAAGACGCTTTGGGGTACTGCCGTTTCTAACTCAATTTTACAGTAGACATAGGTATTGCATGAAAGAACCGGACAGAAACACTCCATACGGTGGCGTAAATCCCGAAAATATATCAGCGATGTCACTTTCCTCGGTTAGGGCTATCTGCTTTGTCAGCGAATGAAGAACATTTTGATAAAATAAAGAGCGGAAAATACTCCCGGTGTCAAGTTTTCTCATCACAGTCACTGGTTGACGCTGTCTCGTGGTTATTTCAGGCTCTTCGAACGCATTAGCACTTTGTAGAGTCTCATTTCCCGCGATTCCGCGCCGCACACGAACGAAGGTAAACAATCAAGATGGCGGAGTGTTCCCCGTGTTGTCGTCCTCGCCGTCAGCGCGGTGTGACAGGGTTGTCGGACAACAAATCGGGCAACAGGGTTGCCGGGCGGCAGCAACATGTTGCCCGACTGTTGTTGCCGCAATGTGACAGGGTCGCCGGCAACACGACTTTCTCGTGTTGCCGGATAGAGTTGTCCAACTGTTGCCCCAGTGTGACAGGGCCTTAAGGTTTAGACACAACCACCAAAAATAATTAAAGTTGTGAGTCATGGAAGGCACTCTCGATACCAGAAATGGACAAAAATATGATACCCATATTTTCGTGGCTTCTTAAAAGCGGCAAATACGTTCATTGAAAACAAACAAAAACAATGTTGGACAGTCACGTGATTTTCGGTATCTTTCTCCTCCTTTATATTTATTTTTTCTTTCCAGCCCAGTTTCGGTTTCGGGTTCGAGCGGTTGCGTTTTTAGATTTTAATAAAAATATACGTAACACTGTAGCAAAACGTTGATTGGGTTGCGCGAGTGAGAAAAAAACTCGACAAATCAATAGGACGGGATCGCGTCGTCAGCTTCTTTCGGAACTAAATATTCGCCTTAAAAACTAAATCCTCAAAAGAAACATTTTTTTTTTTTTAATACTACACCTCGTTCTTTTATGATAAACGCGCCCCGGAATTTCTGGCGACATATTTCACTCAAAGAGCAGTCATCTGTACCGAGTAATGTGCCACCAAATGAGTCCAATTCTTTTTAGCTCAGTCTTTACTGACGACGATGGTGTGACTTTAAATTTTCAAGATAGCGATATGAATAAAATCGGCAAAACTTGTGTTACACAGAGGGAATCTTTTTTATTTACTTTTTTAATAAAGTGGACACTAAAAAACTGCGGGCCCGTATATGATATCTAACAATTTCCTGAAGAGTTATGCAAAATGATCCTTACAGTATTTACAGATTTTGTTTAGAGTATCTCTCGAACATGCAGTTTCACCAAATGACTGGAAGGCGCCAAAAATCATTTCAATACACAGGAACGGTTACAGGCTTTAGAGAACTAGTCCGTACATATTAGCGATCGCTCAAATTGAACTTACAGGTACAGACGTTCAAAGGACTTGTGGGATATGCCAGCTGAACGAAGGACGAAATATACAAGACAGAGAGAGAGAGAGAAGGAACATACACATGCACTCCGCTGGACGGTGCACGACGAAATAGACTAAAAACGTTCCTTCAGTGCACTCCTTTTTTTTATGTGTAATCGTCTTCTTCAGAGGCTTTTCACATATACGCAATGCAACTATTAGTTTTAAATAATATTCACAAGAGGAAACTACTAAACTTACCATTACCGGCTCCTCCTACGAGTTATCTGGGCGTGGCACATCGCAAATACGGTTTTTATTTGGTGCGCAAGAATATTTCTGCAATTGAGATGCTAGGGGCACTAACGATCGAAGCACACAATAAAGAGTGTGTAAGCACCTTCTCCATCCCAACCCACACCATACATAACAGTGTTTGATGTGTGCCAGACCGAGATAACTCGCTGGGGAAGCGAGTAACTGTAATCTATAATACGTTCCTCGTGTAAATATTTTTTAAGCAAATAGTGATTTTGTGTAAATGTAAAAAGCCTCTCAAGAAGACGATTACACATACGAAAAATTATACTAAACCAAATTTTTTGTTAGTTTTTTTTTTTTTCTTTCCTTGTCCCGCCCTTTCTACGTCTGTTTCTGTAAGTTCAAGCCGACCCATCACAAAAACGGAGATTCGAAGATCGCATCGAACTACCAGCCCATTTCCTTAACAAGTACAGTATGTAAATTATTAGAGCACATTAACTTTAAACATATGTCATCCCACCTGGATAAACATTATCTTATTTATAAGAATCAATACTGCTTTAGAATTAACCTAGCTGCTACTACACAGCTCGCTGAATTCCCTCACGAATTAGTTGAAATTATCATTGATTGAGGGAAAACCGGCGTAATAGTTTTTAGAGTTCGCTAAGGCATTCAATGAGGTATCTCATCCGAACGCGTTAGCAAAACTTGATAGCACAATTAATAAATAACACCGAGAATTTAAATTGAATATTAGCATATTTAACGCATACACAGCAGTATGTTCATAATGACAGACTTGATTAGAACAAACTTCCTGTCTCATCGGGGGTACCGCAAGGGTCAGCGCTTGGATCCCTTTGTTTTTGGTTTACATGTGTGATGTGATTACTGACGTTGATATTTCTTTCATGCTATTTGCAGACGACTATATCATATATCACTAAGTAAGGAAAACCGAAGACAATTTTAAGTTACAGGAAGCCCTCACTGCTATCCAGTGGCGGACACAGAAATGGCAAATAGTATTAAAAAATTAATAAAACAGCTGTTATGATTATATGATGTAAGAAAACTTATTTACTTTAATTACTTTTTTGCTGGGCTAAGCCTAAACTGTGTGTACGAATATAAATATTTAAGGCTTATGTTTTACAACAAGCTCAGCTGGAACCAGCACTTAAAGAAACAGTTAATAAAGTAAAACTCACTTCGTTTGCAATGAGAAAAAGAAAAGTGCTGATTGTGATACTAAGTTTCTAGCACATAAAAGTTTTATTAGACCCACATCAAATTGCGCGAGCTCAGTGTGGCGCCCTTTTACTAAGGGTGGAATTAACAAAATGGGGCGTATTCAAAAGCTAGCGACTCGGTTTATTTTTAACTCTTATAATACGAGTTCATCATTTCCCACATTAGCCAAGAAAGCCCAGCTTCTGACTTTACAAACGCAAGCTATAATTGACAGGCTGAAAACTTTTTTACAAAAGCATAAACGGCTCTCTTTATAAAGGTAGCTCAAATTACTTTTAAATCTTCTACATCCCAGGTACTTACGAATAAAGCTCCGAAAATTAACGCAATATAATGGTTTAAAAATAATTGCTTTAGAATATTTTCAACTTTGGGCCATTCAAAATAAAAATATCTTAACGAATGATATTGACTTTGACGACTTTAGATCACTTCCTAGATAATATTCGATGAATAAATAAATAAATATAAATTTTATACGCGTTCACAAAATAATTTCTAGCTTCGATGATATTAGGCTTAGATGGACGTCAGCTAATAGAGAAATTTTGTTTTTCTGAATTATCTTTTGATCCAGGTAACGTCAAGTTCTCAAACTGTTGTGTTTTAGCCCAACTTCTATCCTTACAATCTCACGGAGTTTGAGCTTTCTACGATGCGTACTTTATTTATCTGAGCCGACAAAACAAGGTTCTATGTGCTCGTCAACTCCTTCTATAGATCATTACCGAACCAATCACAAACGGAGAAGATCATGCGACTTGCGCTTTTGATGCTAATTGACTGGTTCCCTCAGCCCGTGGCGTCGGCAACGACTGGACTTAAACGGAAACAAAATATAGGCGAATATTCTCACATATTAAACCTCGGACTGTCGAACGTAACCCGCATTCTGCGGTCTGTATTCTGCGGACATGTTCAAAAGTTAGAAAATTACCCGGACCGGGCCATCTATATACGTGTGAACTATGGAATACTTTGTTTCTTAGATCGTTCACTATGACAAAGTGTGACAAATGTTTTAACTACATGGTTTGTCATTGATGATTTTGTATGATCCAAGCTTTTTTGTGAGCTAATAAACCTGATATTTGTCGAGGTGTGGTGTAAATATTATATTTCATATGCGGGCTATGCACCAGGGGCCAATTATCTAAAAAAAGAAAACCGTTAGACAGTAATTCGCCTTTGCGGGCCGGGCACGGACTATAGTCACGAGAACTCGGTAAGCACTAACTAGAGCAGTCTCGTGGCACTTCACCGAACACTGACCAAAGCGGTCAAATAACATGGCGCAGTGTTCACCTGTTTGCCGTAATGTGGTGTAGCCGACGGTCGAAAAACAAGACGTCGATGCTCGCTGCCGGTTGCTACAGTGCTACAACAACATGTTGTCCGACAGATGCCCTTTCCCAATGTGGCAGAGACAGCGAAAGCATGTTTTTGTTTGCTGTTTGTTGTTGCGCGTGTGTTTACACACGAAGTTGAGCAACTGTTTTCTCAGTGTGACATCGCGTTAAAGAACGAACCACGCTAAGTGAATATTGTACCGACTCTATGGCGTGAACGTGACAACTTTGTTGTCGACCTAACAAGTCTTTTTTTAGTGGTAATAGAAGTGGCAATGACAAGGGTTTTTTCTTTGTCTCGTATTACTTACACGACAAGATATAACCCCGTTATATGTAACCAGTTGCTCTTTATGTTAAAAAATGGTCTACATTCTAAAGAGGACGCATGAATTTACTTTTCTGCACAGCGTTTGGAGAAACAACTGCTGTGATGAAGAGAGAAAACTCTAGAAATGAGTTCAGAAAAAAAAAATTAACGGGGTTGTGTTCCTCCCGCGATTCGCATGCCATGAATTGTGATAGTATTGTTTGTCTTCTATCAAGTATATTTAAGGATGATCACATTGCGACTATAGCGGATAACTAAGTGGGGCCTTTCGTCAGCTTATAGTTTCTTCATACGACTTTCCGTCGTAGCAGAACTGTGGTTTTGTGTTTCTACACTCCACTTTACTCTAGCTTGGACCGCAGCCGACGCTACACTCTTAAAAATAGCTAGTAGCATTTACTACATGAAAGCTAGCAACTGCTTGTCACATATGTTTCTAGGTATCTAGTAACCGCAGCTAGTAACTGTCAAGCCAGTAAAGGTTAGTAGGCCAAGAATCTTATAACGATAACATTGGCGGCATATAATCGGCTCCAGATCACGTGGCCGCTTGTTCTGGCGGCGAGTTGAGGGGGTGTTTACTAACCAACCTAGTATCTTTCACTACCTTTAGCTAGTAACTGGCACCAACTCTCACAAAACCTAGTAATCGCTACCCGAAACCAGGTGTCGCTAGTCAACGTCAGATATAAAATTGATGAAATTGCCAAAACAAAAGGTATTATCGTTTAAATAGAGGTTTTTCCTGGCTGCTTACATGAACATTTGCACACGTATTATACACTCAACACAGACAAGGAATAAGAACGTAGATAACACGCACGCACAACACACACGCGACGACACGCAAACCCAATCAATGCCCCCATAAATACCAATGTTGTTTGTTTTATATACTGATAATTTTGAAAAAGTTGGTTGATCAGTTATCACCTGGTGCGTGAACAATGTTACTAGTATGGTGCTGCTTTCACACCAATACTGTACTCCAATACGGTTGCAAAACATTCCGAGGAATGTATCTCTTACAAATAACTAACGATACGCACAGTAATTAAACGCGACTCTATAAAACAACGTTCCCATAGGTTCACAACAGCCATGTTCTCGCTTCCCTGCATATTAGCTGCAGTTAGTACCTGAAGAAACTCAATTTTCGTTTTTCTTGTACAGCCATCGCACATTGCGCAATCCCAATAAACATCGTCATCTTCTGTTTTGGTCTTGTTAGTAAACCAAAACCGTTTGAGTTAGTAAATGAGCTTATAAAAAGATGATGACGGTCCGAAAAAAATAGTAACTGTTACACTTAATAACTTTTTATACATGCCGTGTTGGAGGTCGTAACGGTCAGAAAAGTGTAGTAACTGCTGCAGTTGCTGACTTTTTACTATTTTTATACTGTTTGTGTATAGTATCCGATGAAGCCGACCCAACAGTGCTAAAAGCGCATCGTCACAGCGTCCGTCGTTTTTGTAAGATTTCTATCCCCCGCTAAACAAAGCCCACACAGGGCATACGCAGTGAACCTGTTCTTTTCTCATACGTGACACGTGTATCCGGTGATGGTATAGAAAAAGCCCAAAGACGACAAGCGCCATGACAAAGCGCTTTCAGCGCTGCTTGATTGCCTCTATACGATCGTAACATCGGCTGCGGTCGGGCGTAGAATGAAACAAAAAAGTCCCTTCGGCACGTCTGGCACGGTTGTCCTCAGCACGTCGCCGCATTGGTTCGGCCATAGGCCACTTCTCTCGGTCAGGGTGAGCAAAAGCGCCCGTAACACGCGACCATGCAACGCTTAGCAAGGGCGTCCCAAGTATTGCGAGGAATATTATTCAGGTGAGCTTGCACTATAGTCAGTTACAAGACAAGAAGGTAATAGATGCTCCTCCCGCACAAGCGTGATGCGCCCGCCTCAGACGCCTCTGCAGTCGAGAAAATAGTTCGCTGAAAACGCCCCTCCTACTTCAATGGATAGTTATTGGCTACAGATTTTGTAGCGGGCGGCAGCTTGCACCACCTAGCGGAGGCGAAATAGGTATTTTAGGCTTCTACATTACTCGCTCCGGAACGTTGAAGTAAAGAGAAGGCTTCAGTGGCGACGTTTTAGCTTGATAACCTTCCTACACGAATTAGATACATTCCGTGCATTCGCTGCGTTGGTTAAACATGGCAAGCGGAGAAAACCAAAAAAAACCTCCGTTTCGGGTTTTGAAAACCCCTGCATTTCGGGTTTTCAAAGCCCCTGCGATTCGGGCTGTGACAAATCCGAAGACGTCTTTCGTTTTCCGTTATGAATGCCAACGGGTTGACAGCGGAATGCAATTCCTCCGAGTCTTCTTCGTCAAAAGAGTCTGGTGCAGCCTCGCCGTCTACGCCAAGGCGCCTCTACAGGAAGCATAAGAGCGGCGATTTCCTCAACCGAGTTGCACGGCAGCTGATAATGAACGCGTACGTTCAGGTGCGACACGAACCGCCCACCAAGCCCGGCCAGCCCGGCCTCACTGTGAAGGAGTCCTGCATCAAAGTCAGCAAACTGCATGGCGTTGGTGTACGCACCATCCTCGAGATTAGGAAGCAGGCGAAAAAAACCGACGGAAAAGTTGTGACACCTCCTCGGAAGCGCCCAGCAAGTGCAGGCAACAGGCGGCGCAAAGTCAGGTACGGTGACTTCACGTTGTGCGCGCTGAGATCGTGCGTCCACCGTTTCTTTCGACGGAACGAGGTCCCCACGGTCAAAAAGATAACGGCCGCATTCTGCACGAGCACGGAACTTCCCTCGTTGAAGGTTTGGACTGTGCGTCACCTTCTCTACGACATCGGATTCGAGCATGACAAGAAGGAACGAAACTCGCGGCTGATTGAACGAGAGGACATCGTCGCCTGGCAGCAGAGGTGCATACCTGCATGAGATCGCACGTCACCGACAAGATGGTCGGAAGATCTTCTACTTGGACGAGGCGTGGGTGACGGCGGGGCACACAGTCTCAAGGGTGTGGGTGACACGACCGTCGCCTCGTCTCATGACGCCTTCATGCGTGGTCTCTCGACTGGCCTCAAGCAGCCATCGAGGAAGGGCCAGCATCTTATTGTCACCCACATCGGCAGCGATGAAGGCTTCATCGACGGCTGCCTGGACGTGTTTCGTGGCCAAAAGAAAGGTGATTACCGCGAGGAAATGGATGGCGCCCGCTTCGAGAAGGAGTTCGAAGGTGTCCTCGACAAACTGCCGACAGGAAGCGTTATTGTGATGGACAACGGTTCTTAACATTCACGGCGGTTTGAAGCAGTGCCGACAACGAGTTCCCGCAAGGACGACATCCGACAGTGGCTGACGTCTAAAAACATTTCATGGGACCCCAAGATGCTGAAGAAGCAGCTGCTCGACATTGTGGCCTTCGTGAAGCCACAGCACCTAAAGTATCGTGTGGACACTGCTGCCTAGACGGCTGGCTGCACTGTGGTCAGGCTCCCACCGTATCACTGCGAGTTCAATCCTATTGAACTGATATGGGCCCAGATCAAGAACGGCGTTGCTGCCCGAAACACGACGTTCAAGATCGTCGACGTGGGAGCACTCCTCAACGAAGAAGTTGGCAAGGTCACCACTGACAACTGAATTAATGCTATGGGGCACGTTATTGACATTGAAGCAACGTTCAGACGAGACAGTGCAACAAGTGCCCACATCCTGCCCATCGTCATCCAGCTGGATGGAGAAGACGCCCCATCCGAGAGTGACCTGTCTGGTGTCGAGCCCCTTGACGAAGCTTAACATTAAGAAGAAAGCGTGGAACATCTCGGAACACAAAACGGTCCTTTTATGGACCACTCATATGCTGTAAAATCGGATTGTTGTTCATGTCCACGACTGACCTTCCGTGTCTCATGTTGTCATGCTTCTCTTCTTTGTTGCCGTATGCGTCGTTCATGGCTTTTCGATATGGCAGCCACCAGACAATTTGTTTTTGGTTGCGATAATGTCTAAGCTGGTCTATACATTGCACTGCGCCATGAATCACCAGTATGGAGTTGTGCTTCGCGAAAACAAGTTTGCAGCCCATCTACGGCAGAGACATCAGATGCCAGAATGACTTCCCGCTGTTTAAACATCTTCGCTATGCAACAAATTAGTATTTGATCGCAAATAAGCTCTTTTTTGTCTAAAAAAAACGACACAACAGATTACTGCCAGTGCTCCGCTTTAAAGCATAAATAGGACGTCTGTGGCCATTAACACGACTGAGGCCACTCTGAGAACCACAATATTGAGTGTCAGCACTGTGAGCAGCTACCTTTCACTGCCAGTGATCTGTTTCTAAGCATAAACGGGACGTCTGTGGCCATTCACATGACTGAAGGCCTGTCCAAACAGGATACATGCAAAATCGTGAGACGATACGACTCCGACATAAAACCAGCGGCGCACTGCTTCCGTCTGTCTTTTTTTTTTTTTTTGCCGGGGGGAAGGTTCCTTTTGTCAAGTCTCGCCCGTGTCCTCCATGGGGGCCTTGAGTATGCTCATCACGTGGATCCGGACAGCCACTCACAAGCTCTGTTGGCTGTCAGTCGGTCACTCACGGCCTCCATCGCTCGTCAGGTCCCGAAAATGGGAAAGGGAGGGGCTGTGTTGTAAATCTAACACAAACAGATCCGCGCTACTCTCCAGCGGGTCGTGCCACGTAATAACACAGAGCGATGCTGGACGTGGGTAGGTGTTCGATCGCAAAAGTACGGAACCCTTACACTGGCGTAAGATTGAGTAAATTTTGGAACACAAACAAGGATACGAGGGCTCGGCAGAACACATCGACAGCATTGGCACGTGGCATGTGACGTCGAGTCTGACGAGCACCGAGGCCACCAAAAAGCGGAGGAAGTGAGGAGGAAAGTCGTGATATTTACATGGTTCTGTTCAAACAGTCATCGGACTGCCGAACGCTTCAACTTCCACGATTTTTGACGGAGTCGTGTCACGCCTCACGATTTCTGAAATGACCCGTTTGGACAGGCCTTGAGGCCACTCTGAGAATTACAATAACGTGTGTCACCACTGTGGACAGCGAGCTCTCACTTCCAGTGATCTGTTTCGAAACATAAACGGAATGTCTGTGGCTGAGAATCACAATAACGTGTGTCAACACTGGACAGCGAACTCTCACTGCCAGTGATCCGTTTCGAAGCATAAATTGGACGCCTGTGGCCATTCACACAACTGAGGCCACCCTGAGAATAACAACAACTTGTGTTAGCACAGTGGAGAGCGAAATGCCAGTGCTGGTGCTCTGTTTCGAAGCATAATAGGGACGACGAAAGCTCCCTTGAAGTTGACGGCTATTATGACTCTTGGATTTCACTTCGGCGATTTGGCTAACCCCTCCTGGTGGATGAGGAGCAGGTTGCCCTTTGCGCCGAGGTACGGCCTGAGGTGTGGCATAGTTTTTCCGAATTTCAGAGGTGCCATTGTACTCGCTTGAAATATATCGTAAAAACCGCATCGATTGCTTGACGTGAGGAAACGTCTGCTACAACAATTAAGAAGGGTCAGTGAGAAGACGGAGATCTGGGGAATGCCAATGCCGGTAACTGGGCCTAGTTCAGTTCGACTCAAGCTTGATATCGTCAGTGCTGCTGGAACGCTTGGATGAAGTGAAGCGGTCTTCCATAGAGACCTCAGTCATGAGCCCCCCGGACTAGTGCAATGTAGAGGATTAAATCAAACCTTTTCGGAGCCGATCAGAACCACAATGCACAGATTGCAGCCAGACTTCTTGCCGAGGGTAGCGTTGTGAAGTAATGAAAGATCGTTTTGAGTGCTTGGATGGCTTATAAAACTGGTTTAATGTGAATGAAGGTATTTCTCGGTTTAGTGATGCCATAGTCTGTAACAGGTGTAATCCACCTTTTCGTTTGTGCTGCTGTAGTGCCCCCGTCAGCTGGGCTAGAGGTTAAATAGGTGCCGGTCACGATATGGGGTCCCTTCTCGCACCCGAATAAAGTAGGTTGCCTCCTGGAAGACCTGGGGATGTACTGTTTAAGCGGAATTGTAGGATCCGTCTAATGGACTGCTAAGAAGTTATCCCAAACGACGAATCATGCAGAGCCCTTTGAAGGCTGAGGTCGTAAGGCTTGCAAAGAGATCAGATAGGTAGGTGGTCGCTTCCCACTGTCGGTGTGCACTCGCCATACTCCTCGGTTTAGGGAGCCCCACGTTAACCCTTAACTCTCAGGCCCGAGCCCGCTGTACTCGTCTTAATTTTGCACCAATAATGCCGATGAGTCCTTCTTGTCCAATCCAGAACCATTTCAAATTTGCCTGGTGGAGACAAACCAGCTGCTCCTTATCCAGTTCCAGGTCGTGAATTTTAACAGCAGAGGACGTGAAATTCATTAGTTTTTTTTTTTTCTGGTTAGAGTGCATTTTGTCTGGCAATGGGTATCAAAACATACTGTCAGTTGCGATGGTGTTTAATAAACGCACAACGAAATGTTCCTACAGCGTGCAATTTGCGTGTCAATGAAACTCCACAGCACGGTGTGGTAGTATCGATGAAACTAGAGTCAATAAAAAGTTGATGAAACATGTGTCGTGAAACGACATGGACCCTTTTTTCCGATGGTTACATGGAAGCTCTGACAATGAGGACTGCGAAGTTGCCTTTAAAAAAAAAGTTCGATATGTTTTCTACACGAGTCTGACTTTGCCGAGGCAGATCAGAACGATGATGGCGGACTCTGAAGAGCTCGTTCGCGGCTACGGCCTGGTATAATGCAAAGATAAACATACGTGAGAAATGTATTTAAGCGGTTCGAGCGGTTGCTTGATGCAAACATTGTCGATTTTATTGTTATAAAGACAAACCATTATGCCGCTTGCATTCGGACGAAGAACAGGACATCTGGGTAATCGGTATGTTTTGAATTTTTTATTTAATTAAATGTTTCGCTTATAGGAAAGCCACAATTCATGAACTGGGAAGCTGCCATTGCAATCAATTTTTATTGACATACTTTTCATCTGTTACAAGAAATATTAAACCAATGATGTGATTGAATGGTGTGGAAAATATTGTCCTTCTAAAGTGAATTGGAAAAGTGGGTGCGTGTTTGCCGGTAATACCTTAGGCCGTGACGCGACGCGAGTAGCGGTCACGCACCCGGGTTTCGAAGCAAAAACATACGACTGGCAGGGCCTCTGAGGGCAAGCAGAATGTTCGGAATCATTTGAGAGAACCAAATCTGCTTCCCTCAAATTCTCTGAAATTTTTTCAAAAGACGACATCAACTTATTAACGTCCGAAACAATATCAATCAAATGTTTCTAACATATGCATCACTGGCTTTGTCATTTTTATGTCACATCCTTGTAACAGCTCATTATTGCGAACGGTGGTGCATCCGAGGGTACTATCGCAGTCATAGATTACCGTGCAGCTGATTGCGACGCGGAAACTTGACAAGGACGCCTCGTTTCACAGATGAATACATACTGCTTCGAAGGCGTCATTTCTGTAGACACATGATTTATTAACGCCAGCAAAAAAAAAAATGGTCGAAATCGGGGGAAGACACTCACTGTGTTCGCGGTTCACTCATGGCCGTCCCACAAAGCCCACCACACTTATAAAGAAGAGTTTGGTGACCGCTGCATTTTAACGTCGCTTCACGAAAACCACTGCGAAGAAAAGCCGATGCCGTCACGATGTTGAGGTGCAACCTGAGGCAGACGAAGCAGACGGCGTCAAACGTATGTACGGTGTTCGTTACTCCCGCAACGAACTTTTCGATGGCAATGCTATCGCTGGATTCTCACGCTGTCGCGCAGAACCTATTGCGAATAAAAGTGGACGCGGTTACAACTTAGCGACGTACGCTCGGGTAAGTGAAAAACCGCGGTAAAGGACAGAATAATTGCTGCAAGATACTGGAGTCGTAGAAACTCTGCCCGGCAACCATGTGGAAAATATTCTTTTGCAAGAACAAGATTGGTTCGCGCAGGTCGTGACGTCACGGAAAAAACGGGACGCGATTGGTGGCGGATGAATACAAGATTCTCTTTGAGGGGCATTTGCCGCTGCCTTCTTGAATTGTAACTGACTATATCCAAAGATAGGGCGCTGCTTTTTGCCTCTTTTCTTCACTACACTCATTCCTCTTGCGAGGCATTGCTAAGTCTGCGGCATATCTAGTGAGAGCCTCGCTCCGCGACCCGCGCATGCGCGCGACATGAAAAGGAAGACGGCACGTGCGACGCCTCCTAGGTGACAAGGCCGTGACACTCTCCACGTCACTTGAGGAGCTCAGTGCAGTTTACGGATTTAGCTCGAGTGCAGCGTCAGCGTTCGTCTGGGACTGGAACTCCGGGTCAGTGGTCCAGGAGTTCAAAGCCTGACACCGCCAACAATTTTCTCTTTGGGAGGTTTTGTAACATTTTTAATGCGAAAGCATTAACTGTCCAATAGAGCGAACCGGCGTCATCAGATTTTGAAGCCGCGACAAACGGCACCTAATCGCCCCTGTACCAAACAACCGAAGCCTGTCATCTGTAGCAGCGAACTAATGGATAGGATCCAATTGGCTGGCGCGCGTCATAGTATTAAGGAACGAGGCCCCCATTGACCCTCGCGCGGTGTAGTTCCAAGGAACGCCACCAAAGAAGCTTTCTCCATGGCGGCGCAGCGCACGCAGCGGCCCGGCAGCCGGCAAGATTTGCGGGCCTGACCGCAGAGCCCGCACGGACAAACTCCGGAGAGGCTGCACGGCCGAGTTCAGCGCGGCGGGGGAAACTTCACGAGAGCGCGCGCTCGGCCACCGGACGCTACCTCGGCAGTAGCGAAACGTGGCCGTCCACGCCAGTACGCCGCAGACGAACTAAGGGAGCAGAATAACGACATTTATGCCTTCACATTCACAACTCATAAGAAGTGCTTAGGTGTCCTCGGAATTTTTCATCTAATTATTACAATTTATTCCTTTGTATTCATCGTCTATTTCCTCTTTAGAAACCACATAAGATGACAAATGACCTGTGAGGGTGCACCCTATTTGTGATACAAATACGTATACGAAGTGTTTGTGTTTAACTTCAACAAATTTACAAAACAGAGGTGTAGCCTCACAGGATCCGTCTTCACTTTCTCAGGCTCGGAGGACATTACTTCCAAGTATAACCATCGCCGTCAATTAGCTAAGTAAGTAAAATTTACGATTTAATATTTTTAAATAATGCATTTATTGATTATGTTAAAATTGCAATACTGACACTAGTTACGAATCGGGGCTTAACAAATTTAAACGTTTCTCTAGAGGTCAATTGGCTTCCAGATATTCATCGATCCGTTTTCGCGTTTTTGTTGTATTTAGTTCGAAACTGGACACAGACAAAGCGCCGGAAGTTCCGTTCACAATGGTGCATAGATGTGTAACGTAGTCGTTTGGCGCACCATATCATTAGAGTTTTTTCGTGAGTCGTTTCGACTCTACGGTTCGTTCGCGAGCGCTTTTCCGACGCCACTGAGAATGCGCGCGGTTGCGTTTTACGTTTGTTTCTCTCATTCCAGTCGCCGGAATCTTCGACGACTCGGCCAAAGTACAAGATGGCGGCCGCTTTGACGACTGACTCCGCCGGTCTAGCCGAGCGGAAGACGATTTGATATTTCGCTATTCTCTGCTTTATTTGAGAGGACAAACCAAATAATTTCGAGTGTAAAAAGTTTTGTAATTGGGCTAACTAGCAGCTGCAACAACCGCGAGAAGACAAAATTGTTTGTTTCGATGGCAGAAGACGTAAAAGATCGTCTAAGTTGAAGAAGGTAGAGACACATCAGCTACCTTTGCGGTCGTTCAGGAACTTCTTTACTCCATCTAGCTTCAAAACTCTTAAAATTTTGACCGGCAAAGTTTACCAGTCATAATTATATATAGTCCCTAAAAGGCGTGTCTTCATAGCGCAGTTGAGGCTACGAGCCGAAGGCGCCAGTCTAAAAAAAGGCCAGAGTCACAACATTACGTTTACAACTATCTTACGTAGTGTTACTCTTTCTTAATTCAATCAGATTTATAAAGTGTACCAGGTCAATGTGCTTTTAGCATTTCTGTGCGTTTAGGAGTCTTATAGCCTTATATTGCGCCTTGAGTGAAAATTAAACCAAACGTTGAAATTCCGCTTACCGTTTCAAATTCCGCTTACCGCTTAACGTTTCAAATGCGTTCACCTCCGGTTTTACAGCGCGGGCACAAAGCAACTTAAAACCAATGTTTCAACCTTTGTTAGTAGACCTGACAAAACGACGCAGTTTTGTCATTGCCGCAATCGCCTTCCACTGCGCTGCGAGCATTGTTTTAGTTGTGTTAGTTTTGTTGGCTCAAGAGAGTTTGCCTGACAACACTCCCAAACGTCCACTTTAAATTTTGCACCAGTGTTCTGGTTGCGCGGGACGTGAGATGCTCCTTGCTTTATCTGCACAATGTATATGTAACTGAAAGTGTGTCTGTGATGTTGCCGGAAGACCAAGAAAGTATATTTTTTTCAACCATCGCACGTGGTGTCACCATCAAAAGTCAAGATTCGTTTTTCGTCGACGTCAGTGCCTCTTTGGCGATCCGCGGAATTGTGTTTCAATTTGTTCACTTCGGGGGGGGGGGGGGGGGGGGGTACTGCGATACAATCATATGATAACGAACGGCAACTGTCACGGCGCGTGCTGTGGTACTGGGAAACAGAAACTCCCCTCGAACAACATATAATGCAGCCTGTTTGTTAAGGATTAAACCCTTCATTACCATCGTCTTGAGCTGACGGGCCCTATTTAAAGTAAATTTCGCTTCCTTTTCATTGAATTCCAACCATGGACGATTACCGACGTCTAATGGGAGTAAGAAGCACTCCTTCCCATTTTATGCTGCCGTGTTTTGTTAATTTTATCATGTGAACGCTTGGGTGGGTAGATTTTCCCTTGAAATTTGGAGACAGCGCATTCGGCCTGTAATATTTGTTTATTTCTGTCGCAGTAGTCATCCTATTTTGATTAAAGTGCCCTCGCTGCTATTCATCTTCATCATTTTTTTCTCGCCTTGCAATCGGGTTAATGCTGAGATTCTTAGTGGAATTTCATAAGTGCTGTACGATTCTCATGATCTTTGCAGAAATATGCTGCGTTTTTTTTTTTTTATCCCTCAGTGGCACTGCCCCGGGAATCAAGTTGCATTTCTTGAGGATAAAATGCGACATATACAAACTTTTAAGTGCAAACAAAGGACAGTAGTCAAACATGATCACCATATTTTTACTCAGTTGTTTCGGGTGAAAGGAAGTTAGACGCACTGAGAGTAATGACAACACGTTTTTTGTGTTTTGATACCTATATGGTATATCCGTCCTTCAGCTTGCTTTTATTTAACCTTGGGTCTTTGGTGTTGACCTGAAGTGTCACCTTTTAGTGAAAGTACGTAGACATACAGGCGATTCAAATATGAATTTTGTCTAAATAACTGCCGACACACAGAGTCAAAGCGAATATGCAAGCAAGCTGGTTGAGGACAGACATTGTTACCCAAAACCGGGGGGAGGGACAGCAAACACAAAGCTTTGAGCAGTTCTTTGAAGCTTCACGTTAATAATTTTGTGCTGTCCCTACTCACACTCTATGGCGTACAACGACAGACACGATACATAGTTCATGAGATTAATAATAGGATGCATAATAATTTCACGTTGATTCATCCACTGGCTCTTCATCATGTGACTATCACAATACATTGGATAGCCAAATATTTCAGAGACAAACGTTTTGATAGCAAGCTCAGCAATTAGTTATGGACAACAATACATCTCATTAAAAGTCAGGATATTAATAAAAAACACAAATCTAAAACAACTATTTTTACACACCTTTTGTAGTGGAGGATTATAACTCATCAAAATAATTTTATCAGATATAATCATATTTACTAGATGGTTATAGTACTTTACATAATGCCTGAAACAAATTCTCTGGAACAAAGAAGGTATTTTTATACGTGCTTCAACTAAGCGTGTTCGATTCACGCACCCTAGTGACAAAAAGACAGCCAGACATCTTTGGCTTCGACGCATTATTAACAATAAGCACTGCTCATCAATACAATGCAAACTAGACATATTTTCAAAAAATAAATACAGCACTCTGCTTTCTCCAATGGGCTTCTAGATTAAAAAGCCCAACATCCTACATGCTCTAGTTGACTTCCTTGAATTAAGCGCCAATCGCATCATCCAGGTACCGATCGACCCTAATTTTTCCAACATCTCAAATTGTAAATAGCGTATTTTCATGGACTAGAATATAATGAATTAGGTCTTGGGAGCCTCTTTTCACAGGCCTGAACATGCCATTTGTGCTTGGGCCTTCGCCGTTCTTCCAACAAGGACCTGCCAAAAAAGAACGGCAGTTACCTGAGGCACTCGTTCGTAAAATGCCTTCTTTAATGTGATATGTGAACACATAGTGTTATTGCTAAAAATGCCTAGAACAATGCAGGGTTAAGTGGACTGCAACGGGGATCAAATGAATGGTGTCTAAAACTGCTCTATTCACTGCTTCCTGGTAGTTGCAGCTAGTGTTTGAGGCTGCTAGAGCTGGATGGTGTTGCAGTGACTGAAGTTACACTGATCACTTGGTCCTTGCCAAAGAAAACTGGTTGAGTGATCAGGTGGGCTTCAAAAGTGTTGGTCGCATAAATGAGACAGGATGAAACAAAGAAAAAAATTCAACGCAGTCTGATAAAACATTACAAGCAGATAAGACCAAGTGAAACTCAACTCTACTAATTGCAGCCTTCTTCGAAGGTTGAAATCAGTCAAGTGTTAACAGTTAAGCTCGCCACGGATTTTGAATAATCGCCGACACCAATCAGTTTGGAGAAACAATACAGGAACGACAGGGACGTCTTTCCACTGTCCTGAAATGTTCGCGAGACATTGCGAGGATATGGAGCGTGCACACACAGCTGAGACACAACAACGATGGCTATCAGCGTGCGCTCCTGCTATGGAGTATGCGCAGGCTGCACTAAAGCTGAGCGGCGGCGGTAACATATTGAATATACCGTCCTGCGTGTGTAACTCAGCACAATACAAAGGCAGCGCACTCGGACTGGAATCAAAACTACGGGGAAAGGCCTCCGTCTTGCATCATTTATTACTTTCATATTCGCACAATCTCGAGCAACACGTGTGAGTTGGGGCGTGTAGGTACCGAGAGGATTAAAATGAATACTTACGCGACCACTCTTCTGGGTTTCATCAACGATGTCCTTGCTTATAACGTGCTTGAGGAAAGCGCCAATTAACGTCCCAGTCACAGTTCGCCGACAATTGTAGGCGATTTTGACTTCTTCGACATGATATTTACGTGGCAAGCAGCAACGCAGATAGTGTGTGATCACATGAAGGGGTGTCGGTGGCCGAGCGGGCTAGCGCAAACCGAGCTCGGAAAACGTGGAGCGAAAGCTCAGGCTGAAAAACCCACGGATACTGGATTCAATCCCCACTCCTGCTCGTTTCAATTTGGATGAGCATCATACTGGCGCGCGGTCGTGTATCAATACTGCGTAATGCACATTGAAGACCCTAGGGTAGCAGTCGTACTACACTGGATAAATTGCTCATCTACAGTGGGTAACGATGTAGCCATGTTCTGCCAGACTAAACTCCTGCTGCATAAACAACTCACGACTCCTTCGTTTTTGTTTTTGTTTTGTGATCATATGACAAGAGAAACCGAAACTAAACAATTGAACTCGAAATAAAACCAAATGTTCTCTAAAAAAAACTTACTGAACTTCAGAAATATGGTATTTATTTTATTAATCAAAGATGCGGAAGAATGTATGCCGCATGATAAATTCAATGCGCTTGCTTTTTTTTAAAAAAAAAAAGCTAAATAAATAAGTTGTTTCTCTAAAGCTGACGAGATTTATCCGTAGTCCAACAACTGAGGCGTCTTATCATTGCCGCCACTATGGGGGCGAGATGTGGAAGTGTGACAAGCGCTATATGCGCTCAATGATAAAAAGGGGCGCGATACACGATGCAAGTTTTGAGAGAGCCTAGATAGTAGAGAGGTTCCATCTCAAACCATAGTACAGCGTTTGCAATTTAATGGCGGACGCCACCGGCGAACATTGGTCGAAAGTGCGCATGCGCTGTGTTTTCGCGTGGCGAGGAGGAAAGCAGGCGGAAAGTGTGAAACCCTCCAGACGAACAACGCGTTCGTCACCTCCTCGCAGCTAGTAATGCAAACGCGCCCCATACACCACGTGATTCAGCAGATTGAGCAGTTGGGGACTCTCTCTAATGTAGGATCTCGAAAACGTTTTGGGGCCGCAGACTCGCCTGCTGGCTGCAGTGCACCTAGCGGTCCAGAAACATTTCTTCCCGGAATCTTCATCCCGGAATTCAGGCGCACGACCCATTAAACGGGTGAAACGTGGCCAATTTATGTAGTTGCAGAAACCTGAGTCAACATATAAAGAAGCTATGTGATTTTTCAACACACGCGCGGCGGGCAGCGCGTGTGTTGCGATGGAAATCTTCGCCACCGAGAGGTGCGCAGCAGTCTGCAGGTGAGTCGTTTTCATGGCAACTCTGTGCAGCCCTTCGCTCCCGCCCGTCACACTTCCCCTTCCAGCCACAATACCGCCACCACTCTGCGCCGCGTTCCCTTTCCCTTAATCTCCTGCCCTGCTGCCTACTATGTTAGGACGATCTTGACGGCGGCGATTGCTAGGTAGCAAGAAATATTCTTTTAACGTTTGTTTAAAGGGGCACTGACACATCAAAATCATATTTTTTTTTTATTATCCGAAACGATTGAAAACGGTGCCGGGACATTACCCTCAAAATTCGAAACTGGGGAATTCAGTATTTGTGAATTAAAAAAACAATTTCCAAATGCCAAATTTGAAGTTCCCGCGCGATCCCCGCCAGTGCAGTCAGTCAAATTTTGCGGTCTCCTGCGACTCGACTTTCACTCGGACCTCCGCTGACCCGATGGGAGGAGGCGAGCTGGCACGATAGAAGGGAACCGGCGCGGAAACCGGTTTCTTCCCCTACTCGCCGATCTGCTCGAGCGCGGCCAAGTTTTCTGAGAGAGGACACAAATCTAGGAAGGGACATCTCACCGAACTCTGATTTTTGGTATTTCAAAAAGAGGGGCCGTAGTGCGTTCGCAATTGCGTTAAAAAACATGTTTTACGATTGCCGTTATTAAATGTTATAGAAATGTCGCCTACAAAGCATCTAAATTTCCTGATTTTTGACGTCACCGATCAAAAGAAGCAAGGAGGTAGCGGCGGGAGATTTAAACGCCTAAAATAAAAAGGCGCGCGCGCGCGCGGGGAAATTTTTTTTCGCGATGCGGTTTTTTTTGCGTGTCTATGACTACAACTTGCGTCGTTTTAGACAATAAAAAAAAATACGATTTTCGGGGTGTCAGTGCCCCTTTAAGCTTACAAGAACCCGGGTATGTAAAACGTCTTTAACGCAGACTACAGATGTATAAAAACTTTTTAAAGCACTGTTTATTTCATTGGTTATGTACCTCTCCTACCTGAACTGCCCCCCCCCTTTTCCCCCCGAAGTTTTCAGTATTGTTAAATAAATAGTAAATAAATGCACAATCCCAGATCCACCACGCAGAAATGGACGTCACGTGACTTGATGTCACGGCACATCGATTTTCCCGCTAAGTTTAGGAGGAAATTAACGTCTCGTGGCTTGCGTTTCCTCGCTAAATTGAGTGGTGAAGTTGACGCAACGTCAAATTCATTTGCCCGTCTAAATTTAGTAAAGAAATTGACGTGACGGTCCTTTAGGACGGTCCTTCGTAATGGCTCTTCGTGGCGGTTCTTACTGGCGGTTTTCTCATGGAATTCGGCTGATAAAACGCACGCTGCGTTAAAAGGTGTGCGCGTCGGTGGGGAAGGGAGATGTCGCTACCTTTCTTATTGACGGACCTTAGGGAAACCTAAAAAAACTAAAATCGCCTCAAAAACAAAAACAAAAAAAAAACATGCCGGCTTGCTGGGCGTCTTTTCGCACTGCTCCGGTGTCTCAGCGTCGGAGCCGGCACGTGAAAGGGTAAGCCCCCATTCGTCAACGCTGGGACGGGTGATCCGGGCTCCGGGCTCCGCGCTCACGTCTACATCAGGACCGTTTATTTTGAGACGGCAGCGGCGCCGCTCCACAATGCCGCCGGGGTCCCAGCACGTCGGGACAAATGATGTGGGAGTAGAACACCTGTTTCCGGAGAGCCCGATGACGTGGGAAAGAAAAATGGTGAGGGTTGCAAGCACGCGTGAATAAATAATGTCGGTGTTCTTGTTGCTGTTGTCATCCCGATTTTTTTTTTTTTAATTTTAGCTTTCTTTGCCTACTTCGTTCGGTCACACCATGCCGACAATCGCCCATATTTGTCCACTGACGAAACACAATAAGCTTCGTGGCGACTGAGTCAAAGATGTTTACGCCAAATGCGTGTTGTGCTAGGGTTTAAAAGGAAATATCACAGAAAAGCATAACGAAAGCGTAGTAGTGTGATTTCAGATAAGATCGACCAAAGGGTTACTGGTCGACATTTTAAAATCAAGTGATGTTTTTATATGCCATCATCTAGTGTCTGGTATAAACGAATTCAAACTTAGTTTTGGCCAGAAAAAAAAAAAAAAAGAAATTCCGGTCAGAAAAAATTGTAAGGCATGAAGAGGTTACAATTGAAAACGAGAGTGTTGGTTAATAGATACAAAACTTCAAAGGTGGAGAGTTGCATCACCGCGCACTGATGGAGGGGGCATGTTTGAAAGTGAATAACTAAAACGATAAAATTATGTGAATTCTAATACTTTTTAGAAACAAACTATGGGTACGGCTTGCTTGTAGTATATAGTAATTTTATTTATTTCTATTATATTTCGTTTTCTAAAAAGTGCCAAACATGCCTGCTCGAACGACAAATGGCAAAATCTGGAGGCCTGTATCTCATGAAATAATTTAATCATTATTATATACTTTCCAGATACTATTCTACTGATAAATAGCTATCATTTAAAGAATAAATAAGGTATCTGAGTGATACGATAGTCGGTATATATTTAGGCAGACATGGGAAAAAATTCAAACAACAAAACTTTCCGATGCAAATAAAAAAACAAAAAACCTTCGATTTTTTTTAACTTTGGGTACCCTGTCATACTCTATTTCGACATTCATGTCTTTTAAAAACATATTGCATTATTTGATTGAGAAAGAAGACACAACTCCCCAAAGTAGGGACCTTTTTCAAAGCCTACACTCAGCAG
Source organism: Ixodes persulcatus (assembly GCA_013358835.2). Taxonomy (NCBI): domain Eukaryota; kingdom Metazoa; phylum Arthropoda; class Arachnida; order Ixodida; family Ixodidae; genus Ixodes; species Ixodes persulcatus. Next base: position 28,203 of record JABSTQ010007735.1, read on the forward strand.
TGCCCTTTACGAGAAGTGACTCTGAGTTCCAGTTTCAGGAACCTAACACACATATTTCATATAATTTATTGAGATGAGGTCACTGACAACTAGAGCAATCGGTCACACAGTAAAGGTGAGAAACTATATACAGCACTTTACATACAGCGTACAATTAGAGACTAGTGATTCGAGAAAAATATGATACAGTGCGAAGTTTTACTTTCCGGTATATCTTTTGTTTATCATAAAAGAAATAATTTTACTTCCATATACAAAAATAAAGCTAGAATACTAAAATTGTTTAGGTTAGCTACGTATTTCCTGGGACAAATTATTTCAGGTGAGGGGCGCCACCGCGCCGCATTGTAAGAGCTTCGATACTCTCGGAGTATGGGTTGATCGTATTTAAGCCGAGATATTTTATCCTGCGCGAGGATAACGTTTCGTGATTCTCATATGGTGATCAGATAAAGAATATAAGCTATCGCCAAGTAAAATAGTAGGTTAAATACCCCGCGAAGATAACTGTGATAAATAAGATGTCCCTGCATCAAAATGAGCAGCCCCTGGGGAATCTAATTCGGCACTTTACGCTAAGGCTTTCCTCGATGTATCCATTTAATAAAGTTTCTTCTAGCCAGATACGACTGTCCGTGCTACATATATGTCACAGATTCCTTCTGTTGATAACTTGCACAGCCGCCACGCGTGCCAAGACTGAATGCCAGGAAAGGCGCGCACCGTCAGCCACTCTTTTTTGTTGTTGTTGTTGACAATGCCGAACAACCTTATTTTCGTCCAGATACACAAGATGCACCCAGTTTCTTGGATACAACGCTCACCATTGTCCTGGCCGTCTGAATTGCGTTTATTGAACGTTCTCTCAGGTTGTTCAGCGTGGCCTGGTGCTTCACGAGTCCGCCAACTCCGTCGCATGCATTTTCCCATGTTCAGATGCAGAAAATAACCACTGGGCTTCTGGGGAATCGTTTTGTGCAAACTGGTGAAGCTGGTAGCAATTCTTAAAATGACTAGCGGCCCCATCACTTACGTACGTCACGTGCGAGTATACCGCAACGTTGTCTTCAACCTGCTCTTTCACTTTTTCTTGAGCCAAGCACTTGTGAGCGACGTCGTCACACAGGTCCTCACTGATGATAGCAAAGCTTTTTGTAGATTTTCTTGTCGTCACTATACTTGTAAATATCGTAACTTCTTTTTCCAGTGGTAGGCTTGAACTTTGTAAGGAAGCACGATGGTCCAGTTTTCAGCAAAGTCAAAATGAAAGACAATGCTTCCGCGTTGCATTCGTTCAACAAATTGTTTTGCGAGCTGTTCCATGTTTCTGATTACAGTTGGACTTAGCAAGCATGGCGACTGGGTGTTCAGTTGTGCATCTTGTATATCGTCCGTGAAATTCTCCGCGACCTCTGTGGAGCTGTCATAATCGTCTGTTGAGGCGTCACTGGCAGTTTTGAAGTCAGGCTTGGATAGCTCTTCCAGTTTAATTTTAAGTAACTTAACTACTCACTTTGTTCGGTCTTTGAAAACGGCAGAAGTATTATTAATAATAATGATAATAATAATAATAATAATAATAATAATAATAATAATAATAATAATAATAATAATAATAATAATTTATTTGCAACATCCCAATAATAATCAATCAATCAATCAATCAATCAATGTTTTTATTCGTTCCCAGGAACAACCTTGCGGTCTTAGTACAGGTGCACTGAGTTAACATGTAAGGTATAACAGGGCATAAAGCAATAGTACAGACAACACACACAATGGACAAGCCCTAAAAACAAAAATACACTAAAAAATTAAAAAAAAGAAACACAAAGTCACAACACACGATAAGCTTAATGGTACTATCGCCATCACCAATTGCTAGAAAGGAAAAAAAAAAAAAGGCATTCAAAGTGTGGAATTTAGGTGTGAACGCCGCAAGTTAGTGCCTACAGTTCAAATTTAAGTGATGGCCTTCAACGTTTTTACAAACTGCAGTGTATTATTGTTAAATATATCGAGTGTTTCAGAAAAAGAAGTATTATAAGTATGCCCAAGTCTGGACACAGGATCGTGGAGATTGAGTGGACGCTTATTGCAGAATGACGCATTTTGCCTTGTTATTTTTAGAGGAATGTTTAAGAGTACTCTTGACGTCAATACCGTGCAATCAGTGACGGCGTGGACAAGTTTGTATAAAAATAAGATATCGGCAAGTTCTCTCCTACGACGCAGGGTAGGTAGTGCCACGCTACGCTGAACTGGGACAGGGACATCAGTAGTGGTGGGCACAATGCGCGCTGAGTAACGATGTCTATAAATGGAAAGAAACTTGTTCTGAACCCGTTCTATTTTCGAGGAATTTGTGGCACAAATTCCATTCCATACAACAGAAGCGTATTCGAGCTGTGGTCGACACAATGCACTGTAGAGTATAAGAAATGTGCAGGGGTTAATAAACTCCTTAGTGATGCGGCACGCACTACCGAGCGTGCGTAGAGCCGCGTTCACGATGTGATCAACATGACTGGAGAAATGTAAGGTGCTGTCAAACACCACGCCAAGATCTTTGATTCTGTTTATACGTTCCAAAAGGTCTGTTTGAATAACATATGGGAATACAATGTTATGTGTCTTACGAGTGTACGACACGACTTTTGTTTTAGAGCTATTTATCTTCAGGTCATTCTCACGGCACCATTCTTCAAAAGCATCAACATCTCTCTGTAGCAAAACACAGTCTCGGTCTTCTCGTACCTCCTTAAACATCTTAATATCGTCTGCGTACTGAAGAAAAGAAGAGTGACGAATCACAGTCGAAACATCATTAACAAAAACTGAAAACAGAAGAGGTCCGAGAACGGAGCCCTGAGGCACACCCGTTGTCGCCTCATAAGTAGCAGAAGAATTATCATTCGAGCTAACAAAGCACTTCCGGCCACGCAAGTAACTTTTGAGCAATGAAAGAAATGAGTTGTGAATATCTAGCTTTGACAGTTTAGCTAGTAACATCTCATGATTAACAACGTCAAACGCTTTACTTAAGTCAAAGTAAATCACATCACATCAAGCTGGCCTCTGTTAGCGACGGCGTGAGCAGCGGTTGACATAAAACAGGTGAGATTGGTTGTGGTCGAGCGACCCGCCATAAAACCATGTTGGTTAGGGATAAGATAACGCTTGAGATTGAATGACAATATTTTGTGTAGTGCCACTTCGAGGAGCTTCGAAAATGTGCAAAGAAGAGATATAGGTCTGTAGTTCGACACATTTGTTTTTGGACCGGACTTATGCACAGGTACAAGTGCCGTTTTCCACATGGCGGGAAAGACCTCATTCTTTATGCAGTTGTTAAAAATATGTACGAGAACAGGAATAAATATGGCACTGTATGCCTTCAAGAGGACCGACGGGATACCATCATGGCCGGAAGACAATGATGGTTTTATTTTTTTTTACACACTCATGCAGTAGCTCCTCGTCAAAGAGTGCAATACAGGATGCCTTCCCAGAGACAGCTGGCGCGGCAGTAGTTGAAGGGGTTGGATGATGCTTAAAAACGGACTGGAAGTGGCGTGCAAAAATTTCACAAACATCTGTCGTCGATAATAATAATAATAATAATAATAATAATAAGAATAATAATAATAATAATAATAATAATAATAATAATAATAATAATAATAATAATAATAATAATAATAATAATAATAATAATAATAGTTTTGTTTCTCATCAATGATGAAGGGGAGGCCGGAGAAAAAAACTGCAAAGGAACAGCTTTCCACCACATCGCAAAAACTTGTTTTTGCAGTGGTAGGCGGCCCATGGAATGCGCGCCATCTCCAAGTATGCGCTGGCGTATGCCCGGAGGCGGCCGATTGATGAACAAATGCTGACCCTTAGCAGACGTGCCGGCGTACTCAAGTAAAATCCGAATACAAATGCATAACGAGCTTACATTTTTTAATATATTTATTAAGTACCCAAAACAAACATGAAGATTTACGATTAGAAGGTGAAAACAGGAGGTTATTGCAGACGACAGTGGAAAGAACCAACAACAATAACAACAAAGTTGCAGACGGCTCTCAAGATGTCCAAGCGTCAAGTACCAGGCGAACCGGAGGTACTAAAAGCCGAAGCAAAAGAAAGAAAATAAAAACTACGCCTAAACAAGGCAAAGCAAAATACGCCACAATTCGAACGTCAAATAAACAAAACAAAAAACAAACATAAAAGCAGGAGAAAGAAAGAACTCGGCGGCATAGCGTCGCCTCAAACATAAAAAAAGAAAGTAGACTTTCAAAAATGGAAATAGTTGCACGACTGGCCAACAGGTGGTTGCCTGTGATCGTACAAGACGCTGAAGACGGTAGTCGTCCCGCCGCTAACAATCGCAATTTGTGCACCGTATATAACGTGACCGAAATCACCTTTATTTACGCTACGATGCCCTCCCCTTTTTTCTTTTTCTTCATTTTAAGCGTGCGAGAAGTTAGCTTTTTTTCCTAACACCGCTTTTATTAGCTTCAATGATAGCCTCAGGTTCGTATGTGCACAATCGACTTGTTCCAGAGCATACTGACATCGCAGTAAGGTACGTGGTTCGGAATTGACTTTTGCTTCTTCATCCGGAGACGATCTTAACGGGATTAGCTAGCTCGCCTATTCGACAAAACGGTTTTGAGCGATACATTCATGAGTAGTGGGAACTGCAACAACATTGATTGATAAAAACAGTAAAGTTGAAACGTAGCTATGCTCTCAAAGTGTTGTATATTGGCCTCTTTCAAGAAACGGGGCGTAGGTACATTCGTGTTTTGCCTGGCTTACATAAGTTCTGACAGAGTGTTTTCTTCAGAAGAGCCCGAATTCGTCTGCTAGCGGAAACTCCCTGAAAGCTGTAACACCTTTCCCACGCCAAAAAAAAATGTTCTTCACTCATGAGGTGGCACATATTTTTTTTAATATTAAAAGCAGGGAATTCCCGTGATAATTTTTTTCATTGGTCACCTCGCAAGGATATAGGCAAAACCAATGCGTTGTGGGAAATTGGTCTGCTAGCGGAAACTCCGAGCTCGCCAGGGGCGCTGCGATCATTTTTCGCCCGCTCTCCGCGGGAGCTTCCAGTGTTCGCTTACAGGGTATTTGCCTATACTTTGTTACGTCAACGCAGTCCAGTGACACGACACCATAGAACCACTAACACCCATATCGCGAATTAATGTCCTTCTCTGTACATGATTGATATAGCTGTGATAGAACACGCTCAGAAACACAACGAACATTATGACCATGTAGATAAGCGCAAAAAAAAAAACACAAGGACAGGAAAGTAGACAGACAGGAGCGCACTCGCCCCTAACTGTTATATGAAAAAAAAACGAAACCTATATTTTGTTTTGCACTGTATTGTATTTTATATATCAGACAAAAAAAGTCTGGGGGGCTAGTGTAAAAGAAGAAATGATTGTCTTCTGACAGGACCCCAGCCTCAGGTTGTTACAGCACTCAGCAGAGAAAATAGACAAAAACAGAGGATAAAGAATCATTCCCATACGTACCACATACATCCGCATTGGATAAAATATCAATTTAGTTTAAAAAAAGTAGAAATTATTAAATATTGGAGTACAAACTGCAGGTCACGAAAGGTTTAAGTTATAGGTCACTGGGTTAGTCCTAAATGTCTTGATTTACTTATTATTTTGCATCATTTGAGCTATGGTGGGTGAGTATATAGGGTGTCTGTGCAGAACAAACTGTCACGGCTAATTCCGTTGTAACCCCCGTAAGAAAAAAAAATATTAATTGGCCGATAAAAACAGCGACGTCTTACTTATACACTTATCGCCCTTTGCTTTGATTTTGAAAGCTTTGCGTAGACCTCTAGAAACCCTCTTTTGGTATTTAGCCGAAAATTTCTGTCACTCAATGACGGGACACTTGGGCAACGACTGCAGTGAGTGTCAAAGTGTCCCGGCAGGGTAGCTTGCGTGGCCGCGGCATTTTCACGCGCACGAGCAATGCAACACCTGCCTGTCTGGCCGATATAGGAAGAGCCGCATCACAAGGGTATGTCATACACGACACCCGTCGTGCAATCTGTGTGTTTGGTGCGCTGCCTATTTTCGCATTAATCTGTAGAATCATAGGGATTGTTGATCCTACGGCACAACCGCGACATCTTTTTTTTGGGTGCAGTGAAACCCACGGGTACATCGTACCTAAAGTCACTGGATCTGGGAAAGTAACGCCATTGCCTTCCCACCTGCTAGCCGGACACAAACAAATACCAACATGCAGACGACAAAGCCTCTCAAGGTGATTGGATCATCGTTGCCGGTTTCTATGGGCATGCCATTTTGAACCCTTTCAAAGCTTCGAAGCTTCGAAGGGGTCCTTAAAACCAGTCGCACCAAGATCGCTATGGAGTATCATCGTACTGAAAGCATTCCTCGGCCAATATGAGCGTCTTTTTTCACTGTGCATTCAATAAACTTATCACTCATGCTTATTTCCCCAGATCTCTTACAATTATGTTGCTCTTCTTGCGTGTTTCAAGACAGTAAAAATATTTTTCAATGACTCCAAGCACCGACGCCGCGTGTGATGCAGTACACCTTCGTACCACCATCACACGCAACGCCAGTGCTTGCAGGCATTGAAAAATAATTTTACTGTCTTGAAACACGCAAGAAGAGCAACACAATTGTAAGATATCTGGGGAAATAAGCATGAGTGATATGTTTATTGCATGCACAGTGCCAAAGACGCTCATATTGGCCGAGGAACGCTTTCACTACGATGGTGCGCTCCATAGCGATCTTGATGCGACTGGTTTTAACGACCCCTTCGAAGCTTCGAAGCTTTGAAAGGGGCAAAAAGGGCGATCACCATGGCAACCGACAGCGATGAGCAAATCATCTTGAGAGGTTTTGTCGTCTGTATGTCGGTGTTTGTTTGTGTCCGGCTTGCAGCTGGGAAGGCATGGCGCTACTTTCCCAGATCCAGTGATTTTAATCGTACCGAACTGCCACACCGAATGGCCAATAAGCTGTCGCGATTCTGCCGTAGGATCAATAATTCCTATGATTCTACAGATTCATGCAAAATCAGGTAGCACACCAAATACAAAGACTGGACGACGGTAGTAACGTATGACATACCAATGTCAAGCGCTCTTCTTATATGCGCCAGAGAAGTAGGTGCTTCAATGATCGTGCGCGCGAACATGTCTCGGCCACGCAAGCTACCCCGTAGGGACAGATTGACACTCACTGCAATCGTTGCCCATATGTCCCGTCATTCAGCAACAGCAGGTTTTCAGCTAGGTACACAGATAAGGTTTCTAGAAAGCTACATGAAGCTTTTGAAATCAAGGCAGGGGGCGATAAGTGTCTGAGTGACAGGTCACCGCCTTTATCGTCAAATGAGTATCTTCACTTGTTATAGGAGTTACACCGGGATTAGCCGTGACCGTTTATTCTGCCACTGCTAGGCTGTCCCAAGTCGCCAGGCTCGGTCTACAATGGACCGTAAAAATCGACGCCTGCACGTAGTAATCTAAACTGCTTGTCAAAGGTGTACTTCACAGGTCGGTTGTCTGTTGTAAAACGACAAAGCGTAGCTCTCCTTCTGTAAAAAATAGGGCCAAAGAACCTGCCTGGCTCAACGGCGGACGGCGACGCAGACGACCGAATCGAGTTGCGGGGTGTGTTCGGTGAGTGTATTGATAGATGGCGTTGGGAGCAGCGTCTGAAGGTGTAGACGACCAGCGAAAGCACGCTCTAAGAAAAGGAGGGTGTACAGGGGTAATCCCCTTGTCCCATATGTGACTCCCAGAAACTACATTTGGTCGTTCTGTCCACTGACGTCGACCTGGCGATACCAACTTTTACAAGCGGCTTGATAGCTGTTGGATATAACGTATAAATAGCTAAAGTGCGTAACAAAGACTACAAAAAAAAATGATGAAGGTTTTGCAGCAGGGCCAAAAAACTCATTGATTGTCTTAGTTTATTCTTTAATACGTACGTTAGCTACTTGAATAAGTTGTATCGGTGGACTATCAAGCCGCTCGTAAAAGTTGGTATCGCCAGCTCGACGTCAGTGGACAGAACGACCAAATGTAGTTTCGGGGAGTTACATATGGGACAAGGGGGTACCCCTGTACACCCTCCTTTTTCTTAGAGTGATACAGACGACACGCAGACGAAATCAGTTGGCAGCAAAAGCGCGTGTTAAGCCTATACACGTTGAAATCGGCGCTTCGTTCACATGCATAAGACCTTCTGTAAAGAAGATCGGTTTATTTACACGTCTACAGAGTAAGTGGCTAGCTATGCGAGTTCAGTGATGTGCGACTTCGGTGCAGTAACAATATTTCTCAGTGACGCGATCTTCACCGTTTATTTTGTTACGAGTGCGGCTGGGAAGCGCAAATAATTTTCATAAACCTTCAAGCTACACTTAGAGAAAGGTGACTGCGTCAAGTGGAGTCTTTCTTTTAAAGTTTACGTCGAAACGTGCCGCGTGAGACGGAGGCGTACGTGCAAAGCAAAACTACACTCTAAAAAAATGGAGGAGAAATAGAGGAAAAAGCGAAGTTCCTCCCTGTCGTCAACGGAATGGAGGAAATTGCTCCCGTTCCTTCATTTCACCGATTTAGATGCAGCGCTACCTGGTGGCGCTTGAAAAAGGGACGAAAATTCCTCCCCCAAGTTCGCGGACGCCGCGAACATGTTCATTGGCAGTGACGAGAACTTGAGGGCTTGGTTACCGTCACCTAGAGCAATCCCACTACTGCCCATGCGCGGTGCTAAGAGAGAAAAAGTGGAACTGCGGGTACACTACTTTAAAAAACAAAAAAAGCGAGGCGCGTAGCGCGGCGTGTATCGCGCGAGTGTCACGCCGTATGTGCCCGCTTCGAGATCGCGCTTGTTCATGGTGGATGAAACCTTGCTGCTGCGTTAAGTACAGGTGGCGACGTATCACTGGCATGGCAAGTACGACCACTTTCATCGCGTTCCTGGCTACATGACAAGTAGACATAGAAACCCTGGAGCGAGGGAACAAGAAAAGGAAGGACAGACACGAAATTATTTCTATCTATCCTTAACCAGCTCACCTGCCTATTTGCTTTAATTTTAGTAACAAGTAGGGCACACAAGAAATAAATCGTCATAATCATAATTCTTTTTTCTTTTTTTGCGTGATTGCTGCTTTATTCGAGTCGACACGTCTCTACGTTCCTAGCCCGGTCATCTCCGCGAGAAACATACACTCTTGAAATAAAGCGTACGTATCATACAGCGAAAGGTAATCCGTGCGACGTTTATTTCAGTTCTGTGTAAAACAAAGCAGCATATCCAGTCGATAAAAACGAGCACTGCGTTGCGGCGAGCGACTGCGTTCGACACATGCTGTAGCCCGTCAACATCGGGACCACGACCGGCTTGCGAGAACACGCGTTTTTTTTTTTTCAAAAACCATAGCCCCGCACAAGAAATGACTCTGAAATGACGATTCGGCGAAGGAACGAAGCAACGGATCCGGGAAACATGGTCAACTATTCATTCGGGAAGAGTCCACTTGGAAGAAAAGGTAGTACAGACATTCCATTCTGGTTGCGGGGCGAAGTGGGGGAGGGAGGCCGGATCCGCGTTCTTGAAGGAACGGTTAATTCACCACAGCGGTCGGTTCACCGCCGCTCATTTAGTTTCTGCGGCATCTCTGCTACTGTGTGTTACATATCAAACAACGCACTCGCAAAAAAAGTAAATAAATAAAGTGAAAGAAAAACCCCGTCGCACTTTTGTTTTCTTTTATGCGGCCGACGTAGTCCATTATTGCGCGGTTCCTCTCGTGTCACGAAACGAGCGCGGCTGTAATACACCACCAAGCCGACCTGGCGTCAACAACCTGGATTTCAAGTTATACTCGTCACAAATATACTGGGCTTTTTTAAAAAGAAGCAAGGTTGAATATAACCTTACTCGATAATAAATTAAAGTTCTATTTAGATAGCGACATGAATAAAAGATTACTAACAATTACTGTACAAACTTTTATGTTAGCTTTAGTCTCCGAAATATTTGCATTGCGTTAGCTCTCGTAACGCTATATTCTGCAACGGGGTGCAAACGTTCTCTAAAGCATGAGAACGCGGCTCCGCTAAGTTATATATAGCGGAGGCCATACCCATAACGAATTGCTTACAGAGTTGCGGAAGTGACTGAACAATCTAAAACACTCAACACGGGCTTTTTAACTTTCTGACTTGGGCAACATGATGTTTTCAAGCGGTTGCATTATATTACCAAAGACAGTTTCATTTTAGTCGTCTGCTGCGATACCAAAGTCATGGTTCGTGGGTCCTTATCACTCCCGGCACTTAAATTTTATAGGAAAAACGTTCCAGGTTAGAAAATTAAAACAATATTAAATTTCTCTAATACGGGTGACAAAGCATGACCCAAGATATGTTCTCTGCTGTTGCAACGAGTCTTGCTAAAACCAGTAATATTTTTTTTGTTTGAAGAATTAACTGAAATACTTGTGCGACAATTAAAATTAATTATTACCCCACCAAAAGAGAAAATAGATTACACTGGCACAGAACACTCCAATCAAGCAATAGCTTGGTTGGAATTTCAGCACCAGTGTACTGCATTTCAACACTGCATGGCCAACATGATTCTTCGAACTTATTAAAAAGATAAATATTAAATTCTAGTTAATTAGCCCAATGATCTACATTTGCTTTGATCAGGGTGTTGAATTAAGAGAATTAAGAGATGGGGGCTATTCCAAGAGACAATTGAAATAATGTATAAAGTACGAGTAATATTCGCTCCATCTCTCCGTGTTTATGCGACAAATGATGGCAGTCACCGGCCAAGTCGGATTCAAAAATAAGACTGCCATATAAAGAGGTAGTGCGAACTTGGCGTACGTGGAGAGGGGTGGGGGTTCGATGTTGCTGCGTTGTTGCTGTTGTGGGGTGTTCTGATTGTTTTTCTTGTATTCTGTGTATTCAGTGTTGTATGTGTATCTGCCATGTAGCGTTGAAAAGTCGGGGGGCATTGGTAAACAAATTAAAGCTTCACCAACATTTTTGTTTTGTTTTGAGCGCCATCTGGTGGAAGCTATATGAATTACCCGAGGGGAGAAAGTTTCCTCCATTGGGCGGGAAAAGGTATTTTCCTCCCTTCTTAGGGGAGGAACATTCTCTCCATGAGCAAAAATAGGTGGGAACTTTCCTCCCTTTTCAAGGGAGGAAATTTCCTTCCCTTCAGTAGGAGGAAATTTCCTCCCTTGGTAGAGCAATATATGATACACGCGAGTTCCTCCTTTAAGGCAGGAAGTACTACTCCCTTTGTTTTAGTGTGTACGACAGGGTGAGCTCGCAGGAGCTTTGCTGTCCGTCAACTTGAAAGCAGTAAACGTCCGCGCTTCGGCGCGATTCTCAGCCTGCTAACACCATCATGAATAAAATAGCGCAAAACAACAAGGAAGGAAGGACGAGGACTGAACTTGTCAGTTAGCGCCCTTCCTGTCTACCTCTTTCTTCCTTCCTTGCTGTTTTGCGCTATTTTATTCACGATGGACAACCAACTAGCCCGCCAGCTCATCTTACTGCGAACACCAATTCAGCACAAGACCTTCACTAGCAAGAATGCTTACGCCGCCAGCGTGAAAACTGCCAGCCATAACCTCGTGAAGATGAAAATGCTGATGTTGGAGGAGCACATAATGTAACGGTGTTTGAAGACACATGGCGGGAGAGGGGCTACTGAAATTGAAAACATACGTGGAGGGACGTTTTGAATAACGCTGGATAATGCCCGGGCAGACTATCTATGGTTCATCCCAGTTTTGTGTACTTCCAGCGATTTTTAAGAGTATGCACCTTTTAAACTTTCAAAGGAATTTTTCTCGGTTCTCAACTTTTGGTTGTCTTCCCAGTTTGTGCACTCAGTTTTTGTTACTTAGAACTTTCGAGTCATAATAAAAATGTTTTTGTATGTCATCGTCAGTCGGGAAAAAAAGAGAAATGACATCCACGAGAGGATCAAAACGAACTTATATATTTACAAGAAGGAAGATAGGAACATGTTAGAAGAGAAACGATAGGAAAATAATTAGCAATAAGAAAAGCAAAACACTGAAGGCCGTTAAAGTGACATCATCACACTAGCCCATTCCCGCTACCGTCCTTGCCTTAAGTCCAAGTCTTTCCCCTCGGCGTCTTGCAGAGCGTAGCCGCTTGATGTGATGATGGAGAAGCCGGTGTCTCGTACTCCCCCTAAAGTTGTTCGTAGCAGCCGTCACCGACCGTAGCGGCTGGTCCTCCCTCGGAGCTCTGGTCGTCACCGTGCGTCGCGGCCCGACCCTGGCTTTCGCCGTTGCTTCTCTTTTCGCGCTCGCCGTTTCCTGGAACGTGTTCGTTCCCTTCCTCTTCTTCTTTTCATCCACCCGTAATGATCGTCACCGGCACGTGGCAATGTATTAGCTTGAGGATACGAACAGTGCGAATATGTATTTGCAATTGCACAATTTTAACTATGTTTTTTGCAAGTTTTAGCTAACTTTTAAAGAACTTCTAAAGGGAAGGCATTGTGAGGTCCTTAGTTTTGTTTTCTAAGTTAAAAACATTTACACAGCTAGTGGCTAGATACTCGCTATCTACGTTTAAGAGGGAGAAAAATAGGCTGTTGCACTAGGCTATTTATAAAAATGAGTGAGTCTAGATGCATCCACGAAGAACCCTTGCTTTTAAATTGTTCTTGCTTAAAGTAGAAAAATGACACAATTTTAGATCAAATAATAAAGAACAAGTCTCTCCTATCCGCGCCTTCCATTAAGGAAAGTTAAACGCGTGCAGTTTTGTTTGAAATATGTAGCTAACACGACGTCGAGAGGCACTGCAATTGTTCGGCATGCCAACTTTAATGCCTCAGTAGCTAATCTTTTTGCGCCAAGGTAGTTTTCTTATTAACAAATTTAGGGACGTTAAAAGCCCGAAAATTTCCAATTGGTACCACACTTGTCCTTCTGCGTCCATATATTGGGTACCTTGGCCTTAGTTCGCACAAAAGTGTCAAAATAAGGCCTAACTACTAGTAGTTTTGTTGTCACCTGGTATATTTCGGCCTTCTTAAAGATGTCACAGTGAAAGGGCAGAACAGGTCAATGCGACGGGTAGGTTTAATAATATACTTAAACATACATGTCTCATTATTCTTCTTAGTTCCTACTCGAGCAGCTCGTCGTTTCGTCTTCCCTCTTTCTTGGGTTTGTCAACATCCTTCCGAGCAAGCAAATCTGAGTGTGTCTCAAGTAGATGAAGCTTTTGAACCGGTCTTCTAAATACATTTACGTCTTTGTATTTGACGAGACATGCCCTTATGTAGCCATCTTTTCCAACGTAGACCTCCGTCACTCGGGCGAGCTTCCACAAATAGTTTGAGCATTTTTTCTCTACGAACAGTACTACGTCATCAATTTTAATCACGCTGACTTGATGTATGGGTATTGATGAGCAGAGAGCAACTGCAAGATGCACACTTCGCTCCAGCACACCCAAAAGTGGTCAATAACCAGCTACCCATTCCTGAGCCTCCCGGTCGCTTCCCTCCGAGTCATGAACTTGAGAAGTCCATAGTTCGAATCGGCTTCCGGCATAACTGTGAGGCTTTGTACAACCAGGAAATGAGCTGGGTTGACTGGTGTCGTCTATTGAGGTAGGAGTGAACATGCATTACTGGTCTAGAATTTATAATGACCTCGATGTCCATCAGCACAGTTGACAGTTCTTCAAAATTGAGACTGCTTCTTCCCAAAACTTTACGTAAAACTGTATTTTCTTAACGAACTAACATCTCCCACCATCTGCCCCACCAAGGAGCGCTTTTAACGATAAATTTTCATTCAATTATTCGTCGCGCGAGGCATGACGAGAAGTCAGAATGCCTCAGAGAATTCTAAATCTTCCTTAAGTCGGTT
>JABSTQ010007736.1:0-17196 GCA_013358835.2 Ixodes persulcatus
CTTGTCCATAGATTTGCTATTCCTTTTTCTTATAATATTTGATTGGCAGATTAGTTTATAATCCCACGCCTAATATTATATATTTATTTTTAAATTAGACCGGTTATCTTTCATTTTAATGCGTAATATATTTGATTATTCTGAGCAAGGTAAAAACCACGCGGGGAAAGGCTTTCAAGTGAATTTACATCTGTCTAGCAGCCAGTTGCTATGAATCTTTCCCTGGGCTGTGCTTACGTTGAGCGCTCACGAACTATTGTTTTTCAATGCGGCAACGAGCGCGGTTGGCAACGCCGATGTTAAAAAACACCGGGTTTTCACAGTGATCTTCCAGCTCTTTACCTCCAAAAAGTGCATTCGAAAAAAAATACTTGAGTTCAAGATAGGACCAATCTCGCCACGCTGACTGGCGTGTTTTCATAGACGTCACATCGCCTGGTTTGGCGAGAGAGCGAGGAGAAGGGAAGAAGCTACGGTAAATAGGCCTTATGTATTCACGCGCTAGCCTCGCTTACCCTTATCGGGTAAGCAAATCTGGGAGCTGGCTGAAGGCTACCAAATGAGTAATTAAAATAATAGAAGGGCAGAGCCACGGAAAGACAGCAGCGTACCGTCGAGAAGAGCCTCCTCCTGCTAAAGTCCCCTGCGCTGTTCTGTGCCGACTTATGTACCCTGCAGGTACGATCCTCCCCGAGTTGTGGGAACTAGGCTCGTAGCTTGGGAGGGGCGGACACGTTCAAGTATGAATGATCCTGAAGGATGCAACGGTGGCAGGTCACCCAAGAAGTTCGAGTGAGCAGCGTCAACAATGGCATTCTATATCGTCTCGCATCCGGAACGCGCCCCGACACGGCGAGCCCGACGACTTCTCTGAGCTATGCCTAGATAGGAATGCGGCGACCACGTGGTTCCCACAAGCATCAGGGAACCTTTTTTTTGGCTTATTGCACTATCAATATTTTTTACAGCGTGTTCATACGCCGATGCATGATATAAACTTCAGGCCCCTCGATTTTTTTTTCTAGCATGTGGGCACAGCTCAGTGTTTCAATTTAGCGAGCTGTTGAAAAACTCGTTAAAATATACTCACCTCGAACTCTTTGATGTGTATAAAGAACTCATGTCTCTCTTCTGGTAACTGTTCAGATAAAAACAAAGAACATGCTGAGAAGGGTTAGTTTTCAAATACCTTGTTCCTTGCTGTATATTACTTTTCTCCCAAAAAAGATTTAGGATATTTCTATTTTGCGAATAGGTGTAATATCACTTTGGACGCAACACAAATAAAGAAAGAAGTTTACGTGGAAGTTCCATGAGAGTTTTGTATATATTGTACTTATTAAATTCTTTTTTTTATGGGGAGAGGGGGTTGTTCGTACCGACCTTTTACGAACTAATTGCTGTTGTCTAGCGGAATTCTAGCTGCTAACATAAACATGTGAGGAAATAGCGTTCCAAGATTGCTGCGTCATTTCATTATATTCAAGATAGTCTCTGTCCACTTGAAGAACGCATAGTGCGAACAATTCTTTTTATGCTACATGCCTCGTCATTCGTTCTTCAGTGTTTTTATTACTGGATGCCCCAATATGATTGGTTTCAGAGCGATAATATGATGGACAGGACTCTCGCGCATTCCGCTTTTTAAGACGTCAGTGACTGCAGTGTCTTTACACGTCAGAGCATACAATTACTGTCCGGGTCATCGTGTTTATACTTTTGTAAAACATATATGTGAAAGTCATGTTCTTGGAAGGATCATTCAGATATATGTGAGCTCCGTAGCTAAAGCTTTTTGGAGGTATAACATTGAGAAACTCGAGTCGTGGACTTTGCCGATATTTAAATAGTGTAATTTGCACAGCCGCCAATGACACATCAAAGAAGAGTTGTATTTAAAAAGAATCAATGATTTTAAAGGTAATTTAAACATGCACACCAAGTATTTAAAATAGCAATATATATATATTTCTAGGCAAACAAATTACGAAACACGCATAAGAAACACGTTTGGGACATACATTCAAAATGTTTTATCTACAAACAAAGCAAAAGGTCGGAAAATATATCAAAATGTGCGTCTCAAAATGCATCTGAGAAATTTATTTTAAAAAAAAACTATTTGCTCAACCATCTTTGTAGTTTCGTGATCAATTCATAGACCCAAGGTATTTTTTCTAAAATAAATAGAATTGCAAGTTATTATTTTCAAACTCTATATTTTTATTATTCTAAACTCTCCTTATATCCTGGCACTAACTTGATCTAACTTGTGACGGCAAAATATTGAGTAGCATATCAACTCCAATTAAGAAAAGCCAGAAGAAACCTTCACTCAAATTGAGCTAGCTTGTCTTCATTATAGGTTCTTTGCCGCACTAAGTTTGCTTCAAACTGTTGATTCCTAAATCCGAGAAAATGTGTACAACGCTGCTGCCCTATTGCAGAGCGTAGAAAGTCGGCATAACTTAAAACCATGAGAGTAGGAAGAATAAAAAAAAAAGAAACGACAACATAACACAACATTTGAAGAACAGCTAAGTTTATTTGACCACACCGAAACACACACAAAAAAACAACAAGATCAAGAAATCATAACACGACCTCGCGAAGATTTGACTAGACGCGGTTTGATTGGCTGAATCCCTACAACACTAAACGCGCTTCCGACAACGTGCATGTGCCGCCAAGTTTACGCAAGTATTATATCTGTCAAAAATACAAGACCCTACCAACTTCTTATTCTTAGGGTGTTCGATTAAGGTGTTTCCAAAAAAGATCGTTTGCGATTGTTCACTTCTCAGAAATGCATGTTGTCCCAAGTTTTGTATTAGCGTCCAGTTTCCTTGTGTTGGATCTTAAGCAGCCTAACGCACGCTGACCAAATATTTGGAGCCTGGAAAGAGGCATTCTGAGCCTTTCACATTAGCATTTCGAGAGAACATGCCAAAGAAGACTTTCCTCGCTTTCTTTACGCAATAACTTACCTACCATGCGTGCCTGCATGTGTTTCAAAGCAAGCTTCCTTTCATATTCTTCGCATCTTCCGGCAGAAGTGACGCCCGCCGAAACTCCTTGGAAAATAAGAGGGCGGGTGGACTAAGCAGGCAACACGAGGCAACAGAAAGATGAAACAAAGCTTGGGACAGTATGCCTTCTTTAGAAGTAAACGCACGCAAACTAGCAGGTAATGAAACATCATAATGGAACACTCTGAGATCAAAAAGTTGGTCGGACCTCGCAGCCTTGACGGAGATTATCTTTGCGGATTCTTGGTGGCTGGTGCTAGTTGTGGGAAGCGTATTTCGTGCTGTAGAGATTTCGGCTGTCAAGCCACGTCTGGAAAATTTTCGAGACGTCATGTTCTGTTTCTTGATTTGTTCTTGTTTTAATGCGGTCACAAAAACTCAGCTGTTCTTGAGATTTTTGTTTTATCTTGTCGGTTATTTTATTCTTCCTCGTCTCAATGTTTTAAGTTATGACGAATATCTACGCTCTTCAAACACTGTTTTTTGTATGATGTATGAGCAGTGTGACAGCGGCTTTACAGATCTATAACCGAGCATGCAACCCCCACGGTTCATCAAGTATTTCAGCGCAAGGCACTCGAAAGTAAATATGAACCAACATGTCCGAACTTCCGGGAACACAATCAGATTCTAGTCTGACTTTGGGCGTTGACTGTTATCAGTGGATCCTCGATGGGCAGCGCGTATTTTAGAAACCTCACCGATCAGCGACGATAAGTCGAAAATTTGACGTACACTGGTTCGAAGCGCCTTCCTGGTCCTTTTAGTGAGAAGAGCAAACATCTGTTTTTAAAGAAAATGGCCAGTCTTCCGAAGGTAACGTGGACGCATGTCTACGATTACCTTAATGAGACTCCGGGCACTTACACTCGAGAACGAGTGAAGACATACAAGTTCATGGGCGGTTTTAACTATTTCGTCAACGGCAAGGTGTCGGCGATGGTCGCGTAGTAGTCTGCCCAGTTGCCGAAGCTACAGGTTTGCTTCACCAAAGTGACGGCCATACAGATGGAATCCCGCGTCTACCAATGCTGGATCTTGGAAGAGGAATCTGCTGAAGTTTCGTTGGCACACTGCACTTGCATGGCTGGGTAAGCATTCGATACACCTGGATTACTATCGTGTCGTCGTGCATTTTTGTTACTGCCGTCTGGTGCTGCGTTTGGGGGAGTACCATCGTGTATGTGAGGCACTGGTGCGATCATTTTAGCACCGTATATCGGAAAGAAATAATTCTAAATTTGTTACGATAACCAAGGAAAAACGATACGCTTTTATGCAGCGTCAAATAGTGGCACTACAACGGCACAAAATCACTACGGGGATGCTACCATTGACAGCAAACAGTGCAAAGAGAAAACAAATTTTAGTGCATGACGCATGCATTTTCACGAATTGCGTCTTTCTTTTGTATCCATTAATTAGTTACAGTTACTCTATCTTCAATAATACAGTTATTTCCAGGATAGGCGAGGTGTGTAGCCACGTTTCGGCGATGTTTTTTTTTTTTTTTTTTTTTTTTTATTGAGGCACGAGTTGGAACGGATTCTGCTGACCTATCATCCAGTTCTCTTCAATGCGAAGGGAATGTTTTTGCCTGCTCTGGAAAGGTGAGCCCTTGCAATATAGACCAGTAGCGTAGCCAAGACTTTATTTAGGGGTGAAGGGGGCAGGGAGGGGGGGGGGTGGTTCGCTGGGCTGGATTCCCCCCCCCCCCCCCACCGCGCCGCAGATTTTTGATTTCTGTAAAGGGGGGAGCAAGAAAGAATTCACATGAATACATAATATACCTTCCTAAGTGAACGCAACACAGCTCCCAACATGTACGCAGCATCAGCAAAAAAAAAAGAAATCTTCCACTTTTGGGGGCGAGGGGAGGGAGTTTTACCCTTGGAACCTCCCCCGGCTACGCAACTGATGTAGAAACAGGTAGATGCATCCTCGATAATTTAGGCGCAGCCAGCGGCAGTGGTCGACTTTCCCTTCTCCCGCCCACGCCGTACTGACCCCCCGACTGACCCTGGCGCCTCCACCGGTGGCATTACAACGCCTCGGCCAAGAGGGGATAAGCTGGCACCCTATAACTTGGTCAAGGAAATATCACATAAAACATAAATCTTCTACAGATAATTTGCGACTGGTCTTGAACCACAGCAATGTACTATTTTCAACATTTACTGAAACAAATACTGCATGCAAAGGGCAGTAACATTTTGAGAATATAATGTCCTATATGCACTTTTAGCAGTGTCCACAATAACTATAAATATCACACGCGGCATGTGGCTGTGACATACCATGTGACACAGCATGGCCATGATTGACCCCCCCCCCCCTCCCCACCTTTCCTGAAGTTGGGAAGTAAATACAAGAAAACTGTCCGTTTTCCGAACGCATAAGAGCCCGAAGTTCATTACATTGATACTTGTGTCATGCCATGTGGGCACAAATCGTGGAGGTGAGGCTAATGAGGGATCTCCGGTGCCTGGTACGCTTTCTTAATGTTTTAAATTAACTTAAAATTCACTACAATAATAACTAGTATGAACCAGGGCACAAAATCAAGAAATACTCGTCTCCTTCATATTTAAAAATGAGGGCCAGCCGAATGCTTACGCCGCAATCGTCTTCTACATAATTTAAGACGATTGCCAAGCGAATACTTACAGAGCACTCGTATCCTCAATGGTTGGAAATGAGTGCCAGCCGAATGCCTTGGGCAGCACTCGTCTCATCACAGATTTAACATGAGTGCTAACCGAATGCTTACGCAGCGCTAGTCTCTTCACTGATTTAACACCTGTGCAGACTAACGCTCATGCCTTCATCGTCCACTACGTGATTTAAAACTATTGCCAACCGAGTGCTCAGACGGCGCTCGTCTCCTCACTGTTTAAAAATAGTGACAGCCGAGTGTTTAGGCAGGTCTCGTTTCCACAATGATTGAACATGCGTGCCAGCCAAAAGCTTACACAGCTCTCGTCTAACACTGGTTGAAAAATGTCGCAAGTCGATCGCGTAAGCGGCGCTCGTCTCCCCAGGGATTAAACACGAGCGGCAGCGGAATGCTTATGCGGCGCTCGTCTCTTTACTGATTCAACACTTATGCCACCCGAATTCTTCCACAGTGCTCATCTCCTCAATGCACAATAAAAAAAAGGGTATATTCTTACACCCTTGTCTCATATAATACACCCCAAAACTTCAGTTCTACGTACAGCGCATTGACTTTTAACCTACACTACCTACTTTCACCAGCGGCTGGATACCCCAGTTGTTCAACTTATTAAAATAGCTATAATGTAAGTGTAACTGACTGTGAAACATGTAAGCGGTGTTTTCTCGGCCCTACTCCAAAACCTCTGTGTTTCTTTTTTTTTTTTTGTATTGTCATACGTAAATTAGTTGTTTAATATTTTTATATCGCACCGTTATTAAGCTCTCGTAAATGGTGGGGCCGTCAGTTAGACCTCAGTGTACTGTATATCGAACTAAAGCTTTAGGGTGTAGTATATGTGTAAAGGCTACAGACTTTTTATAGAGTATGGTTGTGAAGCTGTACTAGCCGAATGTTCATGTTCCGCTCGTCCCCTCACTCATTGAATACAGGTGCCGTACGAATGCTTACACAGCGCTTGTCTCCTCAGTGGTCGAAAACGATTGCAAGCCGAACACTTATGCATCGCCGGTCTCTTCGCTGATTTGACACGATATCGAGCCAATTGAGGTGTTCGAGCAGATCCAAGTTACTCCCGTGGGTCACACCACGTCATAAAACGCAGAGCGACTCCAGCCTCACGTTTTAGTGGTAGTACGCCCTAAAACCTGCAACTTCCGTTTTTTTTGTGTTTTTTTTTTTTTAAACGCGCTTTTTTATTTGGTGCGGTTTTGAAATTGCGCTTTCCACGTGGAAGTCTGTGTGAAGGATAGTCGTTCGTTCAAACGTTGCTGGTCCTCCAGCAGCTGACAAGCGGTTTATTTACACATTTTTACAAAGACGGCAGTCAGAACGTGAGTTCTCCATGACACACACAGAAGCATTCTAAATTCTACGTCACACACAACACGTCATCCTCGTCGAGGAGCCCGTGGCCCGGATGTCACTCCACGGCTCCGTCCGGTGGCTCCATCTTGCGAGGGACTCGGGAAGCCGACCTTGCGCCGATGCCTTCTTCTCTCACGGGAGGGCGATGCGATCCGTCGCGCAATATTCAACATCCTCCCGGCCGAAATGAGCAGGCTCATTGACCCTTGGCCTCCAGCGGATGGAGAAGCTGGACTGGTCGTCGAACCACGGTTCCACCAGGCAATCGGATCGCACAAGAACGGATATGTCCATCGCGCCCAGGAAATACCTCGGTAATGCGGCCGACCTTCCACGTTTGTCGAGGACGGAAGTCCTCATGAAGCAACACAAAGTCACCGATGCGGAGGTCACTCGAGTCTGAGGGAGCAGCGTGGTGGTACGATCTCAACGCGCACAAATACTCCGTGCGCCAGCGCTTCCACAAGGAGCCTGACAGTCGCTCGCGGTATTTCCACCGACGTGTTAGCTCATTCCTAGTGGACGCTGTCGGCTGTTCTCCGTGACTTGGCAGAGAGGTCAGACGTCTTCCAATAAGAAAATGTGCTGGGGTCAACGGTTCGGGTTCATTCACGTCAGAGGAGAGAAACGTCAAGGGGCGGGAGTTTATCACAGCCTCGATATCTGCCAGTATAGTGCATAACTCCTCAAACGTGACGTAGCTGCACCCAAGTACCTTCTTCAGTGGTGCCTTTGTTGAGCGCACCATCCTCTCCCAAAAGCCACCCCACCAGGCTGCTCTTTCCACAATAAATTTCCATTCAATTCCCTGCTGAGCCAGGTAGTTGAGCATCTCCTGATCACGAGCTGCTCTCCACAGTCTCTTCAATTCACCAGCAGCACGATGGAAAGTTTTGGCATTGTCCGAGTAGATTGTGCGGCATAGCCCACGCCGTGCCACAAAGCGACGAAATGCCAGAAGAAAGCTGCCTGTTGACAGGTCGGTCACTGCCTCTAGATGAACCGCTCTTGTAACAGCACATGTGATTAGCAGGATGTATGACTTTTGGACCTTGCCCTCCGTCTTGGTCAGGACTGGTCCCGCGAAGTCGAGACCCACTACCGAGAAGGGTGCTGCTTCCGATATTCGGTCTCTGGGTAGTGGCGCCACTGGTTCTGTCGCAGGTTTGCTGTTCATTTTCTTGCACACAAAGCAGCGGTTCAACACCTTCTTCACCGCCTGCCGAGCTCGGACGATCCAGAAGTTCTCACGCAACTGAGTCATCGTATCCAGACACCCAGCGTGGAGCAGCCGCCGATGTGTGTTCTTGATCAGAAGCTCTACAAAGTGGTGTGTTGCAGGCAACAGAACCGGATGTGCAGCCTCATAGCTGAGGTCTGAGAACTGCAAACGTCCTTTCAGTCGCAGCAGTCCTTCATCGTCCAGAAACGCATTCAGACTTCGCAATTCCGATGACTCGCTGAAATGTTTGCCATGCTCCAGGTGGCTAAGTTCCTTGCCAAAGGCCTCTCGCTGCACCTGACGAAGCAACAAGAGACGGGCCTCCTGTATTTCTTCTGCGTTAAGTGGTCCCCTCCGAGTTCCTACCTTCCGTTGGCAGTTACTGATGAAACGCCGAAGCCAGGCTGTGACTCGTAGCAGGCGGTTCATCTCACTGAACCTCTCAATAGGTATCACTGATTGAAGGGAGTCTGATGTGACATGTCCCACCACCTGTGCAGATGACTTTCTTTCCTCATCACTGGACGGACCCGGGATGCTGCTGGGAGTAACTGGCCAGGTTCTGGGCAACTGTGACAGCCACATTGGTCCTTTCCACCACTTGTCACAACCCTTTAGTGCATCTGGAGCGACACCCCGAGTGAGCAGGTCCGCCGGGTTGGCAATTCCTGGACAGTGTCTCCAATCACTGGGCTCCGTCTTCTCTTGAACTTCCATGACGCGGTTTGCCACGAAGGGTTTCCACTGTGCTGCTGGACCCCTCACCCAATGAAGCGCTATCATAGAATCGGTCCACAGTGTCACTGTAGAGAAGCTCAAGCTCATTGCCTGTTTCAAGTAGGAACACATTCGTGCGCCCAATAATGTTCCCATCAACTCTAGTCGAGGAAGTGTAAGAGTCTTGATGGGAGCGACACGTGTCTTGGCCATGATAAGCGTCACGGTTGTCTGGTCTCCATCATCACTCCGCGCATAGGCAACCGCTCCATAGGCTTGTGGACTCGCATCCGTGAAAATATGCAACTCCGTCGCCTCTCCAACCAAAACATAACGACGAGGAATCGAGATTTCTCTGAGATGGGGCAGAGCGTCAATCCATCTGTCCCACCTCACGCTTACATCTGGCGGCAGTGGTGAGTCCCAGTCCAGTCCGAGGGTCCACAACTCTTGCAGCAGCATTTTCACCGTTATCGTCACGGGTCCCAGAAGACCAAGAGGGTCGAATATTCTCGCTGAGGCCTGTAGAACGAAACGCTTGGTGTTCCGGTTGGTGGTAAGAAGCTCCAGCACGGCTCCCAGGGAATACTTGAGCTCGTCACTTTCTCTATCCCACTCGAGCCCCAAGACTCGAGTCACAGCTGTGGTTGTTGTTGACGTCTCACGGGACGGGTTTCCAAGGCCATCCCTGTTGAATTGTTGGAGCAACAGGTCACTGTTCGTACTCCACTTTCTCAGCTTCATTCCGGCTGAATCCAAAATCAGTCGGGCTTCTTTGTATAGGCTCGCTGCCCGTTCTTCTGTGTCGGCACCAGTAATCAGATCATCTACATAGAGGCACTCTTCCAGTACTTTTGCTGTGTCAGTCAACCCCTCCGAAACTCTTGTTAGGTGGTGCTTAATCGTTGCTGCCAGCATGAACGGGCTACTTGTGGCGCCAAATGGAACACGTGTCATGCGCCAAACCTCAATCTGCGCACTCGTCGAGTCCCGTTCAGGTGGACTTGCATACCACAAGAAGCGGAGGGCATTGCGGTCTTCCTCCTTGATTACGACTTGCAAGAAAGCCTTCTCTATGTCGGCGGTGATTGCAATGGCATGTCGGCGGAAGTTCAGTATCAGCTGAAGTAGGTCTGGATGAAGGTTTGGGCCCGTTGACAATGTGTCGTTCAGTGACAAACAACCTGGCGCTTTCGCAGAGGCATCGAAGACGATGCGCACCTTCGTCGTTGTACTGTCAGGTCGGAACACTGCACGATGCGGCATGTAGTAAACCCGATCAGAAGTGTCGTTGACCTCGGTTTCTGGTACCCTTTCAGCAAAACCCTCTTCCAGGTAGTTGCGAATCACTGTGTCATACTGAGTCAGCTTCTTGTTACGCCTGAGACGCTGAACCAGCTTGTCCAGTCGTTGTCGTGCAACTGACTCATTGCTTTCTAGTGGTCGGTCTAACGGCTTCCAAGGGAGACTTGCCTCGTAGCGCCCGTCGACGAAGTTCAATGAACGAGTGAAGTCTTGTCTTACTTGTGCTCCCTCGTCTTCTACCTGGCATTCCTTACTTGAGATGCCGAGGCTCTCCAGCTCCCAGAAGGCTCGAAGCTCGCTGGAAAGGCCAGGCGCCGGGTCAACAGCACCGACACGAAGTACGACCACCGTAGAACAACACACCGTTGAGGCCACTTGCGGAATTGGGCCCTGCAGGGTCCACCCGAAGTCTGTGTTCACTGCAACCAGGGATCCTTGAAGGTTTCGCACTTCCCCGTTGACGATACTCCAGTAGCTGTCGGCTCCGATGAGTACCTCAATGTCCCAGTTGTCGTTGCGAGCAGGTGCAAGTGTCACGTCAGCCAATTCCAGATCCTCCGTCCCAGCGAGGTGAGCCACGTTGTCCGGTAGAACCAGCCGGTCTGCACAGATCTCTTCCACCTCAAGAGCTTCAATACAGTGTTCTTTGCGGCTATATTGGCTCCTGAGCCACACCCGAATTAGGCGCCGCTTCCTCTTCATGACGTTCTCTAACCCGCCGAACGGGTAGATGGTCACCTCTTCTTCCCCGATCACCTCCAGGTTAAGCTCTCGTGCGACGTGCTCGGTTACGAAAGAACGCTGGCTGCCCCCATCAAAGAGACAACGGGCGAGACGCTTCTGGCACGGTCCGTCCACCCATACCTGCGCTGTTTGTAGCAGCACAGTATTCTTGGTACTGTTGTTCAGCGAAGTCGTGGAGTGCAGTTCAGTAGCGGTCTTCTCGTCAGCTGGCGGTGCGGGAGGGTCGCAAAGTGGAGTAATATGACGACGGCCACATTTCGCGCAACGGAGAGACCAATTCTTGCACTCTCTCGTCATGTGTCCTTTCTTCGCGCAACGGTAACACCTTCCTTCGCGCCGGAGCTTGCTTTTCTTTTCCTCCATCGGAATCGTCGCGTTGCACTCAGCCGCCTCATGCCTCTCCGAGTCGCAAAGAGGGCACCTTGATTTGACGTAGTGCGCGCCCACCTTGAGACTAGCAGCTGAGCCCTTTCCCTTGGCGTAATCCGAATGCTTGTCCCTCGGCTGATGGCCCCTCGAAGGCTTCGGTGGAACTTGCTCACTGCCTGCGTTGGCCCGTTCTCGGCTCTCCAGTTCCAGGCGAAGCGAGCTGAGGACGGCGTTGAGAGTCGAGCTGTCGATGACGTCTTCGTCCGCGGCGTGAGCCTTGTGGTACGCAACAGCCCATTTCGTGGGCAACACTCGGAACAAGGCCGCGCACAACATGGCACTGTAGGAGTCAGGCGGTACACCCAGAGTCGTCAATCCGGCTATATTTCTCTGAACGTGGTCGTGCAGGCGACGCAGAGCGCTCACATCATCCAGCGATTTGACGTGCTGCAGGCTCAACAGCTGCGTGAGATGTTCCTGCACGAGGACGTCCTGTCGGCCGAAGCGCTCCTTCAATGTCTTCACGGCATACTCGTAGTTCTGTTCAGTTCCTTGGATGCCGCTCACGGCCGCTGCAGCCTTGCCCGTTAGCGCCGCACGCAGGTACAGGAACTTCTCGGTGTCCGACAGGGTGCTGTTCTCGTGGACGGCCAGTCGAAAATGCTCCCAAAATGGCTGCCAGCCAAGTTTGTCGCCGCTGAACTTCTGTAGTTCAAGTTTCGGTAGCTTGACATGCCCCGCGCCGTTTGCCGCTGAGGCAGCCGTCGTACTCGCGTTATCGGTTCCTCCGACGGTCGTGTTCTTGCGTTGCAGGCGCTCAAGTCGTGTCCGGGTTCGTGTGATGAGCGCCTGGTGCTTCCGAACGCCGCCATACTCCTCCGCAATGGCGTTGTCTCGAACGTGCGGTTCGATGAGCGCGTCTTGTTGCTTTATCTCCTTGGCGAGGGCATCCAGTTCGTCTCTTATTTCCGCGATGCGGTCTTCTAGATGCGGGTCCAAGTCTTCGGTAGTTGACAACGCACTCACCTCTTCGCTTAAGCGCAACAGCTCAGCTCGAGACACCGTTCTCTTTGCCTGCAGGCGTTCCATTGTGTGTTCGTCTCGTTGCCGCCGAAGTTGTATCAGTCCTCGCTTCCTCAGGCAGCCGCTGGGGTCCCGGGTTTCGGCACCATAAACTTGTGAAGGATAGTCGTTCGTTCAAACGTTGCTGGTCCTCCAGCAGCTGACAAGCGGTTTATTTACACATTTTTACAAAGACGGCAATCAGAACGTGAGTTCTCCATGACACACACAGAAGCATTCTAAATTCTACGTCACACACAACACGTCATCCTCGTCGAGGGGCCCGTGGCCCGGATGTCACTCCACGGCTCCGTCCGGTGGCTCCATCTTGCGAGGGACTCGGGAAGCCGACCTTGCGCCGATGCCTTCTTCTCTCACGGGAGGGCGATGCGATCCGTCGCGCAATATTCAACAGTCTGTGCTCTCTGTAACTTTTTCATCTCCGCTCAGGTGTGCCCTTTTCCGGCGCAATTTTGCCCGAATTGTCACGGCGCCTTGCAACGCCCGATTTCGGATTGCATCCAGCTTGATCCTACATTTATTTTGTGTTAACACTGGCTTTTACGGAATAATAGGTAAAAGGGAGATATTTTGCATAAAGTGTTTATCACAAATCAAAAAAAAACTTACCACCGTGGTTTCCGAAATAGCGTTGAAGAGGCACATCGCAAGTTTCACTGTCTGAAATAAATTACCTTGTCAATTAGAAATCCGCAATAATCGCGTGTACAGCAAAAAACAAATAGAAGAAAAGACCTTTAGCTTCCCCTCTCCTAAGAACCCCTACGCGCAACTGCGTCTGCGCGCGTTGCGTTCCGTAGCGGCAAGCGGAAGCGTTACCTTGCGAAGAGCGCTTGCGCCAAGCTTGTACACACAGTTGCGTTGACACACAGTCAAGAGTAGTCAAGAGCCAGACAGTACGCGCTATTGTCGCTAGCGGCTCACCAATAGTAAGCGAAATCCAAGCAAAATGGCGGTGACCGGTGACAGCGTCGAAGTGTTCAATCTTGGGAATATCCCGCTGGTTTCCCCGACATTTTGTCGAGCTTATTCCATTGCAGCTTTAACCAAACCAGTCCCCACCGCTCCACAAAATGAAAAAGCAAGTTCTGCGAGCGGAGAGGTGGATACACCTCGCCGAGTAGCGCCAGAGAGCACGTGAAGCTCCTCTTCTTTCTCGGTTTCTGATCGTTCGAAGTCACCACACCTTTTCGGAAAGTCGAGTGTGTCTATTCGGCCTTGCGTCGCCCTACACTCGAAAAAAAGGACGAGAAAGGCAGCAACAGCGACTGTTCCTCCCTGTTGTAGACCCGCCCGCCAAAGAAGGGAGGAACGGAAGCTAAGACGAAAGGAACAGATTATGTTCCTCCTTGTTCAGTTAGCGCATGGGTAGAACATCGCACTAGTCACCAAACGGTCGAAGGTTCAATCCTTAAAAGGAGCTAAGTTTTGTTTTTCTCGTTAACGTTTTGTTTGGTTTAGTTTTATTTGCTAAAATAAACAGAAACAAACCCAGAACTAAGAAAGAAAAATAAAGTCCTTATTATTCACTGACGCCAAGGAAAACTATACAAATATGATTGCTACATGCTTCCTCAGCACGCTGTTTGATAAACAAGATTTGGGCACCCAGGTTGGATCTAAGCCGTCTAAACAGAGGCAAAGACGGCGAGGTCAGTCCTTCAGTCTTTTCTTTTGCCGTGGCATTTTCAACATTCATAAATGAGTGAACACATCCTTCATGAACAGCTAAGCTTCGAAACGAAGTGATCACTGCTACGTACACTGGGCTGCAATGGCGGCTGTGATCAGCTGCGATAGCGACGGGCTTCAGGCCTTGGCTACCTTGGCCACATATCGTGCCTCGACTGCCTCGGCCGCCTCGACTGCCGGGCCCTTACCCCGGCTGCGACCACAGCAACCAACGGTGCAAAGACTATAACGCTGTGACTCTACGAGGACTGCGAGCGATTTGTGGCCCTTTTAGATTCCTTGTTCTCGCGACCGCTGTGCAGCGACCGTGATGTTTTATCTGTGCGTCCTCTGTGCAACGTTTGGTGTTGTACCCCCTTTCCGTTTGCCAATCGACCATCACCTTTCTGTGTTTCCGGAGCTGCAGTTGGCGTGCTGCTGTTTTGAACGAAGACAAGAACGGTCGCCCACGTTCTCTGTGCGCATGGGCGCACATTCTTTCACGTTACCCTTATCGTGTCAGCCGACTATCATATTATTTTGTATTTCACGAGCTGCAGATGGCAGTGCTGCTGTTGTGATCGAAGGCGCGAACGTCGCCGACGTACAATGTATGCAATGGCACCCATAGGTGTGGGTGCAAGGAGGGGTGTGAGGAAGTTGCAGCGTTCTACGTTTGCAAAAGACGAAAAAGAAATAAGAGGGTTTTCTCGACGAAAATAAACTCTGGAGAAGGGGAACAAGAAGGACAAAGAACAAACAAATCTCCAAACACAGCTAGGTGACTGGTGTGCGACCAAAAAATCTGCGTGATCCGGGTATTGAAACCGGGACCTCTTCATTACAGGCGGAGCGCTCTACCAACTGAACTAACCAGGTGTTAGACGTCAGTAGAGCAAACGGGTGTTATAAGCTGCCACCAGTCTAACAACCAACAAGGGCGAAGCTTGCAATTTTAATGTTTGAATTATAATGCAATTAAATGCAAATTTGCAAGCGAGCTGGAAAAGAATAACGAAATGACGAAACTTTTCGTCATTCTTGTCCAGCTCGCTTGCACCTTTGCATTTAATTGCATTATAATGATAACCTTAAAATTGCAAGATTCACCCTTGGTCGTTGTTAGACTGGTGGCTGATGGTAAAACCTGTCTGCTCTACTGACGTCTCACCCCTGGTTACCTCAGTCGGTAGAACGTTCCACCTGTAATGGAGAGGTCCCGGGTTCGATATACGGACCAGGCGGAGTTTTTCGGTCGCGCACAGTCACCTAGCTGTGTTTGGAGATTTGTGTTTGTCCTTTGTCCCTCTTGTTCCCCTTTTCCAAGAGTTAATTTTCTTCATTCTTGTCCAGCTGGCTTGCACCTTTGCATTTAATTGCATTATAATTAGTTTTTTTTTCTCCGGCACTTCTCCTCCCTCCGGGAATATTTCTGCGGGCAATCAACCCTGGGTGTATCGGTATCCGGCGAACTTCTTGAAAACTAGTTGGTGAAAAGCCAATTTGTCGATTGACAACTTGTAAAATAAGCCACTCCGTCATAGACCAATTTTCAGATCTCAACTCGTCCAAGACCAGTTTTTTTAGTAGGTTTCAGAGGATTTAAAACGAACCCCCAGCCGTTTCTTGCACTACATTTGTTGCCCTCAATGTTATTTTGTTCCCTTTGCATGTTCAAGTACAAAGTACTATCGAGAGAATGATAAATTATGAACGGCGGAATATGTGGTTCTTGATACACACTGCGTGACCTGGCAGCTCTCTGGGAACTCATGAAAATGTGCGTTAGGAGCGAGGACATGACTCCTATCAACCCTATTATCTACTGGGAAGCGCTAGACCAGGGATGCACAACTAAAGTTTAGGCGGTCCAAAATTAGGTTTTTTAAAAACTGTGGAAGCCGCACCTATTGCGACGTGCTGCATACTTTGAGTGCGGCCAGGCTTCCGATATCAGGTGTCATCGCACTCGTTTCTGACTTTAGCACATATCGAAATGTCATGCCCGTCCTGACAGATCGAAGGCGTTTCTTGTTCAGAATCATCAGTCATTATCTTGCATGCTATAGCAGGCGAGTGGTTCGGGCAGTTGTTGGCACGATGATACGGGGACATCTAAGACTCGAGAGCCGCTGCCAGCCCTTGACAAATGAGACTGCGAAGTCCACGTAGCTGCGACTCCCATGCCGATTATTTGTCTGTGCGCATAATGTACTGCATTCTTGCCGAGTGCGTCCATTCCCGTCGATAAATTCGAATTGACAAAAACTTTACTGGCGAGTCTTATTCTCCGTATTTTGCGGATTAATTCGTAAGCACAGAACCATCGATAGCTATTGGTTAGTCCTTAAATGTTGGCAACAAGTCCGCTTGCTAAAACGGTTTGAGACCCGAACTTAGACAGTACCAGTCGAGCCGTTGTTTCGGTGAGCGTAAGCCACTTGCTCGAAAACAAACAGAGTTTGACTTGAGGACCGAAACCAAGGATATGTCTCAGCTTGTTTCTCAAACCGTGAGACAGCCCCGTAGCAGGCTGGCTGGCGGATAACAATTTTGAGCCCTAACTAAGACCCATCCTAACCTAACCTAACCTAAGACCCGTGAGACAGTCTCAGACCAACAACAGTTTCAGCGGTAAGCCGCTTGCTCGAAACGAAACTAAGACTTGCTCTGAAACTGGAACCGAGTTTCTGAGCCAGCTCGAGTCTCAAACCGTAAAACAGCAATGAAGTAGGCTCACTGGCGGTCTCAGACAAAACGAAATGCCGGACGTGGCCACAACACACCGAATCAAAACGATCTTTGCCACATGAAGGCTGTTCCGAGACCGCGTTTTCCGGGACTGATTCCATCCCTTAGATGTTTTTGCCGAGGAAGGTCTACATCGTCGGTTTTCAGTTTGGCCGTGACGGCATTAGAGGCATCGCAGACCTTTTGGCCAGAGACCTCCACCGACGGCGACCAGACGTGACAACACAACCCCCGGCATTATTGAAGTGCCGCTGGCGCTG